>JAWWES010000037.1:10386574-10437074 GCA_035583135.1 Lophotriccus pileatus
AAAGGTTATTTTTAACACGAGATATAAATATTTGCCTGTTCAAACTTGTATTTAAGCCTCAGTTTTCGTCATTCTTAAACAAAAGGCTCGGTTTGTGCCAGTATTTCCATTAGATGCAATTATAGCATTAAATATTAATGGTGGCTTCCTTGGAGGAATTGACCACTTTGATCAGAACATGCTGTTGGTAATGCACCATCAGTGGCCACTCTGATCCTGAAGCTTCCTGGATACCCAGGCACTGCCACAGGGGAAAGATTCCAGGAGCCAGCTGGACTCTGTAAGAGCCTCTGGCCTCACCCACACAGTCTGCCTGTGTCTGTATTTCCATCTGCTTCATTAACAGTCCTAACAGGCAGACTTTGATCAGATTCTAAACTCTCTTTCAACACTGCACAGCTCGGGAGGACTCTGAGCAGGCACACGAGTCCCACCGGACACTAACAACATTCCAGGTGGGCGTCAACCCTCCTGATCCCAGGATTTCCCCCCACGGCACAGCCACTGGGGAGAAACTGTGAATTAGAGTCTCCCTGCTCGGGAAGACTCACCCTGTCCCTGTGCTTGCAGGCTGGGGAGGAGCAGCATCATCCAACCCCAGGGATCCTACCTGCCGGAGAGCGCGATGCCGGAGTCCTTCGCCATCCACGTCCTCAAGGTGCTGAGGGAGCTGCTGGCCTTCGTGCTGTTCAGCTACACGGTGCTGCTGGGGGCGCTGCTCCTCGCTGGCTGGACCACCTACTTCTTGGTGCTCAAATGAGGGCTCTGCTCCTGCTCTTGCTCCTGCTGCTGCTGCAGCCACCGGCTTTCCAGAGGCAACCAGCTCCGCCGCGCCCGGCGCACGGGATGGACGGCCCTTCCCCCTGCGCCAAACCTGCAAGTGTTTTGTGTCCTTGCAGCCTCGCCACAACCTTATTTTCTTATGTAAAAACAATAAAGGTTAAAAGGGGAGGTATCCACCTGCATGCACTTTGCTGGTCTTTCGTGGCTCTTGCAGATTCTTTGTGTCTCCCTGGATATTTGACTCTGTTCCCTGAAACGTTTAAAAGCCTCCCAGCAGTTTTCTCCTGAGACTCCCACCCTGCCTAGAGTGGAACAGGAGGGATGAAACACAATTCCAACACGACCAATATCTCAATAAACAAGTCCTGCCTTGTCCAACTCTGCCTAATTAAGGGTGTGAAGGCAGAGAGACAGAAATTACTTGTCGGTTTATTTAGAAGTCCTGGAATAAGATGTTTCAAACCAGGACAAGGTTTCCCTCTCCCTACTGTTTTGTGAGGTACAGGGGCAAGGAAAGGGAAAACAAAGGAATTAATGTTCATGGGCTACAAGTTACATAGTTTTCTTATTACTTAGTATTCTATCTTCTCTTGGGTAATGATTCTCTTATTTCTCATGTGAATCAGTGCCATGCTCAGTCTTTTCTCTTGGTCTGGGTCTGGGGGTTTCTTGGGTCCATCAGAGTTACCTTTTATCCCATTGGAGCCGATTTCAGCCCAGTTGCTGAGCTGGGTTTATTGGTTTCTCCCTTCTCTCGAGGGTTCTGCCCCACGTCCTTGTGGCCCGTAAATTCTGCATTCCTTGTGCCCACTATCACTGGAAATCCTTCTCCCCTCGCTTTGTTAACCTGCCCAGGCCTGAGATCACTGAAACACGCCCAGCCCTAACCCTGAACAAGGCAATTCTACCCACAAGCCATTTGTTTTCCTAACACCTGGACACCACTCAGAGCTTGTGTGCTGCTGTTTCACGGATTAAACCTCCCACCTTGCTCGAGGGACTTGAAGGTTGGACCTCCGGGATCTCAAATTTCCGGTCCCTCAAAGACACGTTGGAGTAACCAGGAAGATACAAAGGGGATTAAAAAAAGGTCATTACAGCCCGAGAGTTGAAGCCCCCGAGGAAGAACGATAAGAGGACCAAAGAACGCTGACCAAAACAGCCCGTGAAGGGTAGAACGCCAACCGGAGGGTTCCCGATAACTCTCCCGTCCTTCCCTTCCCGCCCTTCCCCTCACGGCCCCGCACGCGCCGTTCCCGCCACCGCCCCGCCCTCCCGGTGACGTCACCGCGCCGGGCGGCCCAAGATGGCGGCGGGCGGGCGGTGGGTGAGGAGCTGCTGCTCCGTCCTCAGGTACCGCGGCGGGGCCGGGCCGGGCCGGGCGGGACGCGCTGCCACCATAAGGAGCAAAACCCACCCGTCTTGTTGTTTGGTTTTTTTTTCCATAGCATAGCAAAGATTGCTGCATTGCTCCCGTGCTTTGCTTTTTCTGCTCGAGTGTGTCACTGACAGGCCCTGACCCCGGGGGGGTGGGGGGAGGACATTTGCACGGCGTGGGATGTAAATAAAACTGGCCGCGGGAGGCCCGAGTGTCTCTGGATTGTAACAAATTCCCTGTCACCTTTCTCACCTGCATGTACCGAACACCACTTTCAAGCATGTTTTTCAACCTGATTTTCAGTGTTACTGACTACAAGCAGCATGCTCATACCAGATAAGATTTCCTCTCTTAGTAATGCACTACTTATTGTGCTTGTCTTATTTTCTTGCACTTAAGTGACAATAATTCAGTAACAATAATTAAGTAGCAGTACAAAATTTGAAACAGGCTTACCCGCTCACTGTTACGCAGCTCCATTCCAGAAGCCTGGTTCCCCTAGAACAGCTTCGAGGGGTTGTTCTCCTCCAGGATCCCTGTTCCGCAGCAGACCCAGGTTATTTCTTGTGCTGAGCTTTTCCCCTTGCATTTCCAGGCACGCTTTCCCAGTCCTGGCCGGTGTGAGGAGACGAGGCCTCTCGGGTGCCAGTGGCCGGTGGCACCAGGCTGTGGGGCTGGGGGTGGCCCTGTGTGCTGTCCCCATTGCACAGGTAACGTGGGAGGGGGGCACCCCCTCCCTGGGAGCAATTTAATGTCCAAAACCACCTGATTAACCTTGTACAGACCCGTTTTCACCCTGGAATTGTATCCTCTGTGAGCACTTGGCTCGTAAGGAGCAGTGACGCTCTCCCTTAGCTTTGCCTTGAGCTTATATCCGTACAGAAGGGGATGCAAAGGTCATGGAAATGCCTTGTGTTGCAGCAGCAGGGATCAGGGTCCCTCAGTAACGATGCCCTGATCAGAAGAGCCGTGTCCCTGGTGACAGACAGCACGGCCACCCTGCTGTCCCAGACCACCTACGCGCTCATCGAGGCACTCACAGAGTACACAAAGGTGAGCTGAGAGGACACACACCAGGCACCAATCACTGCTGGAAATACTGAATGGTCTGGCACTAACTACACTTCTTAAACCATGCTCAAAATGCACTTCTCAAAGTTAATTTAACCAGAGGGGTGTGGGGTTGAAGATGTCGGGTCCCTTGGAAGCCCTGGGATCACTGTTCTACACCAAACATGGAAATTACTTTTAGCTTTGTTAAAGTGTTGCTTTTGGGTTAAATTGATAGAATCATAGAATGGCTTGAGTGGGAGGGACCTTAAAGATAATCCTGTCCCACCCCCCTGCCATGGGAAGGGACAACTTTCACTAGACCAAGTTGGTCCAAGCCCTGTCCAACCTGGCCTTAGACACTTCCAGGGCTGGGGCAGCCACAGCTTCTCGGGGCAATCTGTGCCAGGGCCTCCTCACCCTCACAGGGAAGAATTTCTTCCAGTATCCAACCTAACCCTGCCCTCTCTCAGTTTGAATCCATTCCCCTTGTCCTGTCACTCCACACTCATGTCAAAAGTCCCTCTTTTTACTTAAGCCAAAATGACCCTGGCACTCAGAACTGGGGCTGAAGAAACTCATAACAGTTATTTCTATTACCTGTGTACTGAATTCTCTGTTCCTGGGTATTTTATTTCCCTCCTCTGCTTTTCTAAGGCCACGAACTGAGTTTCATCAGAAGAATGATGTGAGCCATATTTAAGCCTGAAACAACAAGATATGGTTTTAATTTTATAAATAAAGTGCCAATTTGAGTAAAGTATTTGCATTCCAGTTTATGCCTTTATTAGTACAGCAAGTACATGAAGAGTAACTTTGTGAGGCGGCATCAGAGCTGTGCAGACTGTGTGAAATAATTCCTCTGCAGGCAGTTTATACCCTGGTGTCTCTCTACAAGCAATACTCAAACCTTCTTGGGAAGATGAACTCGGAGGAGGTGGATGCAGTGTGGCAGGTGGTCATAGGAGCCAGAGTCGATGTGAGTGGCCACCTCCCTTCCCTCACCCCTGCCTCTGAAAACCCCGCTCAGAACGTTCTGATCTCTCACCTTTTCACAGGAATGGGAGAGCACCTGGGGGCTGTTACAGCTCCTGAAATAACACCTTGTTTTCCTCCCAGGTGAAGACAAAGCAGCAGGAGTACCTGAGGCTGGAGTCCAGCTGGATGACAGCGCTGCGCCTGTCGGAGATGGCGGCAGAGGCTGCCTATCAGTCAGGTGAGCCCTGACACTGACCCTGCCTTTCCCCTTCTCAGTGAGAACAGGGCTGAGACACACAGAATATTCACTCAGTTAACTTACCAATCCACAGCTCCTGCCTGGTTTTTAGAGGGGCTGAGAACTTACATTCTTTTTGTGGCTGTGCGTCTATAGCAGCGTTCTGAGAACCAGGCTCAGAAACTTCACAGGTGGTTTAGGTCAAGACCAAACACAGCCAAAGGTTTTGTCAAAAACCTTTTGAGGGGAGGAGTTTTGTCATTTTTAAATGCAGGTTCAAACGTGGTTGTGGAAGCCAGAGAAATAAGGGGGTCCAGCAGGACTTTCTAGCTGAATTCAGTTGTATTAAAGAAAGAAAGGAGATTAATTTTGGTCTGTTCTCTGTGTAGAGATTTGATAGCTCTGTGATGGAGTTATGGGTTGGTTTATGGTAAACTGGAAAAGTTACTGGAGTGGAGAAAGGGAGAAAAGCAGTGAATATGCAGGGGTACCCTGACTTTGGAAGTGCCTGAAAAAGACACAGAATCTGTAGGAGAATTGAAGGAGAAGGGATTCTGAGTTCAACAGTGCCACAGGAATTCCTGCTGTAGGTGCCAGGACAGGACAAGGACTGAAAGGTCCTGGCACACAAGGACTGGGCTGGGCTTAGTTCTCAAACCCACTGACACAACCTGCTCACTCTGATCCATCTCCAGCTGTATCTCAGTGGGGTGGGACAATTCAGGGGAGCAATTAAATCTCAAAGCAGACCAACTGTTTGAGGTAAATGGACAGTAAATGAATTCATATATCCCAAGAGCCATCCAAACACAGCAAAGCAGATGCTAACTGCAGTCATTTCCTTAACTGAAGGTTTGCCCAGTGCCCCTCTAACCCAGTGTTTCCATTCTTACCCCCAGGAGCAGACCAGGCCTCGGTGACAGCCCGCAGCCACATCCAGCTCGTGAAGTCACAGGTACAAGAAGTGAGGCAGCTGTCCCAGAAAGCAGAGACCAAATTAGCTGAAGCTCAAACAGAGGAGCTCATTAAAGCTCAAGGAGAGGAATCTTCGTTGCCACAGGGTATTCTAGGAAATATGGATGCAGGTGATGACCCTTACCTTCGGGAGGACTGAACAGAACTGAACTGTAGCATATCTGGGAGTCAATCACAGATTGAACAGTCCCAAATTTTTGTGTGGGATAGTCTAAAACTGCTGAAATAAGCCCATGATTCCATTTTTTCCCCAAGCAGGATTGCTGTAGAAATCAAGTCACTTCCAGATATTTGGAAGGCCTCTATTTTGTTTGTAACTTACCTTGTTTGTGATACTTTTGGATTCATTTATTTAAACGTTTATCTATGCAAATGTGAAGACTGCTATCAAGGACAGCCTGGTGTTAATTGTGTCTCTGCTGGGAAGTTTGATATGTTTGTGGGAGCTCATTAGGGATCAGCCAAAGAAGTGTATTTAAAGAACCTTGTTTTTAACCTGTGTAGGAAATGATTTGTGGGAGGAGATGCCTTTATTAAACTGTGCAAAAGCATCCCATTGTGAATGTGACCATTTGGGTGAGAGATTAAGCCCTTTTTTCTGTTTGAACTTCAAAGTTTTTAATGTCTGAGTCAATAGCTGCTCCAAATCCCACTGAGCTGCACTCAGGGGAAATACTTGCTGTAGAGCTGAGAACTTTCCATGGAGTTACTCAGGCTCTTGGTGAAGCTGCAGTTCAGCACAGCATCCTCTGTCACCAAAGAGTCACCACACCTCGGGAGGTTCCCCAGGAAGCAAAAGGAGGTTTGATTGTCAAGATAACGTGGTTATAAACAAAATTATTTTGGCAACTGCTGTGGACTTCTTTACAAGGCAGTGAGCAGAAGAGTTTTACTTATCTGAATGCTTTTGAGCACAAGCTTCAGGAAATAATCTGAATTCTCTCTTTTGCAAGCTTAATGTTTCACTGCAGGTTTCAAAACCACAGGTGTCTTTCGCTGTGCTCATTTTCTGACTCCACAGCTAATGTGAAATTGGTTTTGTAGAACAGTATCCACTAGAACTTTATCACTGCTGACTGGAATCAGGTCTTGTTAGAAAACACACATTATTCACAGGTTTTTCACAACAAACTACCATCTGATGCACTTTATCTGTGTCGAGGTGGCTGTTACTAAATTGAGGAGGAATTTTCTGTAGCATAAATTGTCTCATTTAGCCTGCCTTTGGAACAAATGCAATCTCAGCTGCACAGCACTGTACATTTGTAGATTAAGTAGTAAAAGAATTAACAAACCACCTTTCCTTGCTCTTCACTGGGTGGGTGCTGCTGTACCCAGGGAGGATGGCACAGTGTGGAATTCAGCTCACAGGGAGCTGCCAGTGCCTGCTGTGCCAGGAGGCCCCAAACTCAGCTTTGGGCAGGAGCATTAGTCAAAAACCCACTGTGACGGGAGGATTATTTGAGCAGTGACACAGCCAAGGCCTCAGGAGCCAAATGCACCCTCAGGTCAGCTCTAACCACAACTGCTCTCATTTGGAGAGCAGTTGGAGAACATCTGCCAAGCCCCTGACCCAAGTGCACAGTGCACACACAAGTTTTGTTCTTTCAGGGTGCCACAGTAACTCTACTCTGATGTTTGCTTGGCAGAGACAGGGCTTAAGGCAGATGAGCACTGCCAGGGGCGTGCAAAGCCAGGAAACTCCCTCTTCCCCTTTTTTTCAGAGCCTGCTCCCAGCCCTGTTGTCACCCCACTTCTCGTTTCACTGCGTGCCCTGCACTTCCCAAAAGCCGTTCCCACACACATCCAACCTGATATGACAGGAACCAGCCAGTCAGGCAAATCACAGTGGGAGTGAGGAGCAGGAACAGCTCCACATCACCTCCAAAACGGGGCAGGAGGGAGTCCCTCAGCCTTTATTAGGAAGTGAGAGCTGCCAGCTCAGGATTAGCCCATGCACCTAAACCCACAACAGACATGACATCACGCTCTGTGTTCCTGAGTTTGCACTGGGAATCACTGAGTGGATCAGGAAAATGCTGGCACAGCAGCTCCCCGGGCACCACGGCACCCGCCCTGCCTGGTCTCTTCTCCAGGACAAGCAGCAGTGCCGAGAATTGTGCCCAGAAACTGGGTTTTGCTGCTGATCCTTGGCCTTGATTACAAACCCAACACACCTCAAACCACACACAGGCAGTTTCTCAGCTACAGGTAATTAATCGTTGTTAGGGCCGCAGCCAGAAGACATAGTAGCAACTTGCACAGGACCATGCTGAGGATGGGCACCAATCCCTCAGCAGAGCAACTCTTTGAGGCAAACTTTACTCACAAATGGCACAGGAACAGCTCACGTGAGAGTGGCACGTTCTGTCCCAAGAGCTGGGTCACACCTGGGGCTCAGCCAGAACGGCACTGGGTGCTTGGGAAAGCCAAGGCAGCACGTCCTGACGGGTGTTTGCAGCCCTGCAACCCCCCTGCCCCGAGAGCTCCCCACACCTCTGGCCTCGGGGTGTCCTCAGTGTCCCTGTCTGTCCCACAAACAAAAGCCTCCTGGAAGCACTTCCCAGGCACCTCTGAAAGCTGCAGCTCCCATCTGGTGGGGTGAACACTGGGCAGCTGGCACTGGAGACAGCAATTACAACGGCACAACACAAATGGCTTTGGCTTCTGTAATCACACACTTCCTCTCCACCCACTATGGGTTTTTTCCTAAAGCTTCCAGGCTGCTTCCTTGCTCACACACAGCAGACCAGTTGTGCTTTAGCAGCAAGACACCCTGGCACTGAGAAGTTTCACAAAAGTATCACCAAATCTTAGTTCCATATTTGATATTTCCTCAAATTAGCAGCTCCAGCACATTCATATTAATCACTTTCACATCAACGCATCTTGACAGGGCAGAGAACAGCAGCTGCTCACAGGAGAGGAAGTGGCATTTCCACATAATGACTCCTTAATGCAAACACCCAGCAACAGATCTCAGCCTTCCCTGGCTTTTAGGGCTCTTAGCTTCCAGGAGACCCAAGAATATTCCTGTTAAAACACTTTTCACAACTGTATTTTATTTGTACCCACCGTTACAACAAAAAAACAAACAACACCTACACAACATGAGACACTACAGCCCCTCTTCCTACCTCTGTGATTATTCAAGACACATTGCTTCTCTCACACCTGATCAGAAAGTCTTTGTGCAAAAGTTTCCAGTGCAAGTAAACCTGTAATGACCTTCTGTAAAAGCCAAAGGACTTGAGTCAGAGCCCAGTCCTTTGGGTCTTCATCACTGCTGTGTTAATATATTTTTGAGGAATTTAATTACCCACTCCCTTTCTCCTGCTGTCCAGCAGGAGCTGTGGGATAGCTGCACTGGACAGTGGAGCCAGCAGCACCCACTGGCCTTTCTTCCATCCCCTTCAAGTAATTTCAAGTGCTCTGTCACTCGTTAGTCATCACTGGCCTCCCCACACGAGCCTGAATTTGGCCGGTGGTCGGACACCGATGTTGTGGAGCCTCCATAGTCTCCATAGTGGCCCTCACTCACACTCCCGTGGCAGTTGTGACTTCCCTGGGAGGAGCTGAGCCAAGTCCCCCATGCTGTGTCTCACCATCCCCACCCTGTGACAATTCAACTGCTTCAAGCAACCCCCCGACAGAAAACGACTCACTGCAAACCAAACCCCAACAGCTCCAGCGCAGTCTGTTAGTAACGAACATGGTTCTACCACAACCTGACTCTTAGTTTAGTACCCTGTGCCTGCCACCAGTCACAGCCCTGCTGGGCTCAGCAGGAGCTTCTTTTCCACCGACACCGCACACCGAATGCTGTCGTCCCTCACCAGCGTCCACATGATCCACATCTCCGTGGGGTTGAGTTTGTGCACAATCATCAGCCCTTTGTAAAAGCAGGGATCAAAAGCATTGAAAGGTCTCTGGATCCCAAAAGTCTTAAAGCCAGCGTGGTTCTTTGGGGTCACTGACATCTTCGCCAGACACATTCCCACAAACACATCGTCTATCGGGAAGAGCTCCGTGTCCTCTGCGGTGCTCTGGAGGCGACGCACTGTCTCTCTAGACATCACATACCCCCCTCCTCCTGCATAGTGAGGATAAAAGGAGGCTCCATACATGGCCTCTGGAATAAAGTATTTGACCTTGGTGTTCCTGATGGGCCGGGCGTTGGCGATCACGTCCCCGACAAAGAGATCCTGTTCGGGGTCCAACTCCTGGAGGAACTCGATGATGTTGTAAGTGTTGACAAACACGTCATCATCGCCCTTCAGCACAAACCTGGCGTGCAGACAATCCTCCATGAACCAACGGAGGAAATGCAGCTCCTTGAGGGTCAAATTGAAGAAGTTGTCAATGAAATCCCACTGTAAGATGTCACCAAACTCCTGGCTCTCGTAAGCCAGCAGCTGGTGCAGGGGCTGCACCTGGGTTTTGGCCTCGGAGCGCCCTAGAAGGAACACCAGCCTGATGTTCTTGCCCCTGATAGAGACCTCCTTCCCCCAGGTGTTCCTGATTGCCACCCTCCGGTCCACATTGATCGGGGAAGACTTGACGGCCAGCAAGAGGAACATCTCTTTGCTGCACCTGGGAGGCTTCAGCAGGACTGGGAAGCTCCGGCAGTGCCTGTACGTTAAGAACACGCGGTGAAGCTCCGGGAGGGTGAGAGAAGAATTGGCGAGGGTCAAGTTCGGCAAACACTTGGTGGGTTCAGCGTCGTCCAGAACCAAAGACTTCAGTTTGTGACTCCCTACATCCGTTTTTCGGTCCGATGAGGATTCCGCCAACTTTGCCTCTTTCCTCAGGTAAAACACGCAGGCGAGCAGCGTGATGGAGAAGGTGTAAAGGGCGAGGTTCCTGATCCTGGGATACATGGCAGCCTCCCGCACCGACCGGCCCTGGGCAGAGGAACACGAGCCCTTCTCTCCGGGGGTCTCCGCGGGCAGGGACGGGACGCGCCGGCCGCTCCCCCCGGGCGGGGCTCGGCGTTTCCCCTCCCCGGGACCCGGTGCCGCCGGCGAGGGCGGGAGCGCTGCGGCCGCTCCGGAGCCCCCGGACAGGGCTGGGAGCCGCCGGCTCCCTCCACGGTGCCCCCGGCACGGCAAAATCCTCACCTCGCTCTGCGGAGCCGCCGCCGACCTACCGGAGCTGCCCCGCCCCGCTCCGCCCCTGCCGGCCCCCACCCGGGGCGGAGGATGCGGGGGGCTGGCACTGGGCAGCGTGTCCCGGGCGCTGCACACCGGCACCGGGCACACCGGGCACCGCACACCCACCCTACACCCCGCACACAACCCTCTTACCTACACCTGGCACTCCACACCCCGCACCAGCCCCCGCCCACCGCAGCTCCGGCAGAAGCTCAGCAGCAGCCCCGGACCGCCGCAAACCCAGTGGGGATCGCCCAGCTCTGGCGATTCGGCTCAATCAGGATCCACGCAGCGTTCCCGTGTGGTTTATTTTCCACTCTGCTATGGACACGTTACTGGGTTTTCTCCACTGCCACGGCCTCGTTCTCCTGGCTGTGGGCACCGACTGCCAAGGGCCACCGAAGCAGCTGCATCTGGAATTGAACCACCAGGGGCACCGGCTGGAGCTCTTGACCTTCCTCCAGCTCAGCAGTGTCTTTGTTTTTTCCTTTTCCTGTGGAAAGAAGTAAATCTGTCAGTGTCTTGAGACAGTAAATCACCCTGAAAGCAGCAGTGTGCAGGGGGACTGCCCATGGTGTCAGCACTGACTGCTGGGCCTTGAGGGAAATCTATTTGAATATGACTTCAGATAAGAAGCCCAAGAAGCACCTTTAGGCAGGCAACTGATCTGGGTGCAAGCTACTTATCTGTTGTTAAATTCCCCTTGGACAAAAGAAAGATGCAGAAATAAACAATTTCAAGGATCCTGGAAAATCGAGCGTGGGGTAAGATGAGACGTACGTGAGACTACTTCTGAAGACATCCTTCAATGTCTGGGCAAACTGTTCATTTGAGACAAAGCTCGCTGCCTTTCCTCTTTGAGCCGTCTGGAAGTGATCCCAATTCCTCTGAGAGGACTTATTATTTGTGTGCATTTGCTGACTGAGGGATGCAAATCAGCCTCAGCTCCCGGCTGGGAGAGAGCCGGTCCCTGCACAGCCTCGCCGACGCAGGGCCAGGAGCCATCCCTGGATCTCGGAGCTCCAGGGTGGTACGTGATGTCCAGGGGGTGAGCAAGCACCGGATGGCCACAGTGCAACCTGGTGACTCAGAGAGCAGCCAGGAGGTGCAGACACATCCAGGATGTGCAGAGGTGCTCGAGCCGCCCCCCCAGCCACAGTCGGGGTGTTCCTGTGAGTCACATCAGCCACGGTGCAGTGTAGTCACCACGCTGGGTGAAGCAAAGCTATGAGGGGCAGCTGATTTGCAGGCCCTGTGGTGAATTTTGCATTCAACACTGTGGAACAGGCACTCGGCCCTGCGGTGCAGCCGACCGGCCTCCACCCGCGCAGGCACGCGGGGACACCGAATTAACCACCAGCCTCTAATCGCTCTGGGCTTCCTGTGTCTGTCAGCTGTGCATCCAACACCATCTCCGGCCACGCAGCCCCCCACACAAAGGGTTCACCCTCATTCAAGCTGAAAGGAAAACCTCCTACTGACTACAGGAGGAGGAAACACCAGTGCTGAGCTTCAGCTGTTCGACAGCAGCTGCCTGCTCTGCTTCAGCAACAGGCTGAGTCTATATTGCAGATACACATCTTCTTGTGGGGAACCATAATTCAAAGGGTTTTCTTCTTTTCAGGTAGCTGGGAAGGCCACAGGCTTCCTCTAGTGCAGACACTACAGGGCTCTGAGATCCTCCCCAAAGATGGACCTTGCTGTGGGTGATGGGGCACAGGAATCAGCCTGAAGCTCTTGGGAAAGGGGGTTATTTACACTCTTAAATCTGATGCCAGAGCAGGGAAACAAGGCTCCTTTGGTAGCTCTGAGTGGTGCTGGGGAGGTCTGGCCCTCTCCATGCTCTCACTGACCCAAGAGCAGCTTTTCAGCGTTGCCTGACCACCCTTCCCTCCCCCACTTCCTCCTGCTCTTACATTACCCCTCCAATGTGCTGTCACTGCTATTTTTGCAGTCAAAAACAAGGAAAAATAACCTGCAAGAGACAGGGTGAGTTTTGTCTCCAGTGGATTAAGCAACAGTGCTGGCTGAGCAGCCTGTGAGCTCTGCACTGGGGAGGCAGGGGACACCACTGGGGTCAGGGTGGCCCTTCACAGGTAGCAGCAGACTGGTGTCTGTTCCCAGCCCTGCCATGGGGCACCTGGGGGCAATCTGGGCAGCTCATCTCCAAGCCAGGAAGAACAATAATCCCTTCTGCAAAGGGCTTTGAGATGTGAGTTGGAAATGGATGAGGAGCTTATTATGCGTCCCAGGCCGCCCTCCCCCTGCTGCCCACGCCAGCCCTCACAACTGGCAGCCGACACAGAGGGCAGCACATTTCTCACCCAGAAATCTGCTGTGCCCTTCTCCCCTGGCACGTGGTGCTGGGGGGGTGTGTGTCTCTCCCAGGGCAGCCACAGCCCACCCTTGGTCCTTGCTCAGACACTGATTCATGAGGTGTCCAGGCGTGTGTCCACCCTGATGGCCCCACAGTCAATGTCTGCATTCACAGCCCGAGGCTCAGGATGTAACTCCTGTCAGGGTGGCTGTAACTCCTGTGCCCTGTGGCTGCCTCTGGCTGGGCACTGCTCCTGTTTGCTCTCACACACACCATCCTCTCCCCCACCAGCTCCAGGCTCCCTCACCTCTGGGAGACCTTGAGTTTCTCTGGCTGGCCCGACCTTCTGCTTTTGATTTTTTGCTCTTGTCTTTGCCTTTCTTCTCATCCTGCAGAGAGAGACATTTCCACAGTTAGGCTGTGTTGAAATCCAGTGCCCTCGTTCAGTCCTGTGACAACCATCACCATCAGGGTGTTGTCACTGGGATTTACAGGGCACAGGAAAGAGGTGAGAGGGAGCAGGAGGAGCTCAGCAGAGGGGCTGCTCTGAGAATCCAAGAAATCCAAGAAATAGAAACTGTTGGCACAGCTGGTATGTGCTGCCATGTTGAGGGAGAGCACCAGAGGAAGCACAAGTGGTTGCTTTCACATTCTCAAATGGAAAAATCAACTCATATATTTTCCTAAGCCCATAAAAAGCAGCAGTACTGCTTGCTAATATCAGTTAAATAGCCATGCCAGCAGGGATGGCTGGTGGTTAGGCAGGGCTATTTCAGCCCCATTTTAGGGAGGGCAGAACTGAGGGAGGGATGGATGGATGGATGGAAAGGATGCCTAGGCCAGTGAGGACAGAGCAGGCTGCAGGGCAGGACATGCTGAACCCCAGCCTGCAGCACTGTCCCTGGTAGGCCTGGCTCATTCTCTGTACATGGACATGTTCCTTACCTTCTCCTCTGGAACTGGTGATTCTGGTGGTTTCTCAGGGATCAGGACCCCAAAGTCACACACAGTTGCCACCAGGTCCTCAGTGGCCAGCAGGGCCTCCAAGGTCACCCTGGTGGTGCCCAGAGTTCTCAGGATGGGAGGGTCACTGCGGAGTTCCTGTGGCTCCTGCGGCTCCTGCGGCTGCTGCTTCTTTTTCTTGTCCCTGGCAGCAGGACGCTGCAGGACACCAGCACAGGGACAGGCCTCAGCAGAAGGTTGGAGTCCCTTCATCAGAAAGAAGCAACCCCAACCCAGCCCCTTGCCCACCACTGCATCCAGGCCAAGGTGTGTGTAAACAGCTGCTGCCTTCCTCCCTTGGCAAGGGGGGACTTTGGGAGAGGTCTGGGATGGAGGGATGACTCTCTGACACCAAACTAATCCAGGAGAAGGGCCCTTGTTCTCCCATCACCATTTTTGCAACTCAGATATAATTTGGCCATTGTTCTCTCCCAGCACCCTACCTGTCCGTCCTTCTTATTCATGACTGGGCTGTCTTCTGGGTCAGCATCTACAGGCCATGAGAGCACCTGCCCAGAGAGAGGAGCTGCTGCTGCAGGGGCTGGGAGGGCCCAGGGTCACTGCCATCCCAGCCTGCCCCCAGGAGGGAATGTGGTACCACTGCTGGGCCTCCTAGCAGCATTTCCCCCTTCATCCAACTCACCTTCTCCTCCACAACTGACACAACCGTTCCAGCTTCCAGGTAGGACTTCAGCCCCACCAAGTCCTTGACAATGTGCTCCTTTGTGTAGCTGCAGTCGATGGTGTCTGCCCAGGGCCTTCCAGGGGTGGCAAACACCCTTGCTGTGTGGGGACACAAAAAAGTTCTGAGGAGACCTTTCCTTCCACTGCTGCCAGTTCATTATCCATCAGTCCCAAGCTGACACTGCAAGGGACATGCTGATGCCACCACAGGCCAGGAAGAGCCATAAACTTGCCCTGAGCAGTAGGACAGGGGATTTAGAGTTCCTCATTACCAGAATGAGCCTTTGGCTCCTCCGTGGCTGCAGCAGGGTCCTGCTGGTTCTTTGTTTCCCCTGTGTCCTGAGCACAGCTGTCCACATCCAGCATGGTCATCGTGGGACTCTGCTGGGCTTTTGTTACCTGGAACAGAGAGGGGTCTCTTGGATGGGCCTGTCTGGTTTTGTTTGCATTGGGACCAGGGGACAGAGGTGCCCCTGAAATCCCATTCCCCAGCCCACCCTCATGGGAAGAAGGGGCACCAGTGCCAGGGAAGGGGTCTGCCACAGCCAGCAGGAGGGGGGGGCTGTGAGAGCACTGCCATGTGCAGAGCTCTGGGCTCCCCAAGAGGGACAGGGAACGTGGGCAGCAGGGACTTGTCCTGCCAGATGCAGCCCCATGGGAATTCTGGCCCCAGTACTGCTGCTGCCCCTGCCACATCCATCACTCCATAGCCTGGAGGTGGATCCTCCCTTGCTGTGACCTGCCAGGCCTGTTGGCTTTCAGGAGCACAGTTAAGGACCAACCTCAGTGTTGCTCTCCTCCTCGAGCTCCTCTCCCTCTGCAAACTCCTCCTCTCCCTCCGCAAACTCCTCCTCTCCCTCCGCAAACTCCTCCTCTCCCTCCGCAAACTCGTAGGTCACAAAGTAGCTGCAGGTGATCACTGGGAACTCGGAGCCAACCTCCAGCTGCTGGAGAGCGCTGGGATCAGGGACTCCCTTCATCTCCCCAACACTCACAACCACTCGAGCTTCACTCCTGCTTAATTCTGAAAGAAACACAATCTTGCCATGGAGCTGCAGCACGTTCTTTCCAGAGCGAGGAAGGAACAGAGCAAGTAGAAACCTCCAGGTTGCAGTGTCCCCTCCGTGCCACCCTGTGCTAACGCTGTGACAAGCCACTGCCACGTGGGGTCACTCCAAAGCCACGCAAACACCTCCTGGCTTGGCTGCTCTGCCTTCCTGGTTAACGTTTTAGTCTCCAAAGAGCACATCCAGCGCACAAACTCACTGAGCAAGGGCCATCAAGAGGGGATTCCCACCCCGGGTGTCCCCAGGCCCCTGCTCCAGTGCCACACTGCAGAGGTGGCACCGCTGTGTGCAGACACTGCAGCACCACAGGACCACCTTCCCCAGTACAGATGTTCCTCTTTCACCAGCTCCAGAGGGAAGCACAGCATCTGAAACCAGAGGGTGTCTGGGGGCAGGCCGGGATGCAGAGGCAGTGCTAGGACTGGGGGGGCGGGGCGTTTCTCGAGCCTGATTAACGCTAAAACTACCTCGACTGTAATTACACCACTGCAGGGTCCTCTGCCTGTCTCCCTACTTGTACTAGCAGGGTAAAAAGGCACAGAGAAGGATCTCCATTTGAGGAGAGGCAACAAGGAAGGCAGAGTTTGCCCTGAGGGCTCTGAGCTCAACCACAACAAACCCCCTCCCGAGTGCCAGGGTCGGGTTCAAAGGGGAGGGCTCACCTGGCTGCCTCGCCAAGCCACAGAACTGCTGCTGCTCATCAGGCCCTATGTAGATGTCATCAAGGACGGACAGCTGGGGCAGGCTGTCCACGAGGAAGCCTCTGTAAGTGGGGATGAGAGCCAGGGGGTTCCCCTGGAGCACCAGGATGCGGAGCTTCTGCAGACTGGACAGCTGGGAGACCAGCTCCAGCAGATCTGTGAGGCTGTTAAAGCTCAGGTCAAGGGAGATAAGGTTTGGCCTAAGGAGAGAAGCCAGGGAAGAAGGTAAGGCAACAAGCACCTGTCTGGGGATAGGGAGATACTGCCCTGGGGCAAAAAGAGAAACGCAAATCGTGTTTCCTCAGCACAATCCGAGTCAAACTGGGGAATCCAACAGTACAATCCCAAGAGGCAAATTCCAAATTCCTGAGCCATATGGTCCATTGCCAGCCCGCCCACCACTCAAAAACATGTCAAGGAAACATTAATGATCCCACTGCATCATTTGGTGATGCAGCCTAACCTTTAGATTTTTCCCTGGGCAGTCCCAGCAAGGGTTTTGGGGAGGACATGATAAAATGAAGTTGCCCAGGGAAATGGGAACTGTGGTGGGCAAGGTCTCAAGGCAGTTTTCCTGATGATATCCCCACTCCACACCTTCATCATGGACCAAGACAACCTCTAAGCATACAACACAGACCACTGTGGACAGGGAGTGGACAGAGCAAAGCAATGCAGCGACCCTGATGAAGGGCTGTACCTTCCCAAAAAGGCCACCTCGATGGCTTGAGGTCACCTGTCCACATCTGCCCACCTCCCTTTCAGAAGCCCATGTTCAGCCTGTGGCATTACCAGAAATCCCCAGTGAGGAACTTGTCCTGGGAAGGGCCACACAGCCTGTTGTGTCCCAGCCCCAAGTGCTGGAGCTCCGGAGGAGGCTGAGAGCACAAGTCCTCCAGGTCGTCCACAGTGTTGTAGCAGAGCTCCAGGACCTGCCCGGGACAGAGGGAACAACAGACACCTTGGCAATGAGCTGTTCCTGGCACCCCTGGAGCTGTTTGGCTTGCACTGCATTCCCAGGTGGGACCCCCTTCCCCGTCCTGCACAAGGCGCTGCTCGCTCACCTTCAGTGTCCGGGGCAGGTTGGCCGAGGTGATCCTGCTGATCTGGTTGGCACTGAGGATGAGCTCCTCCAGCTGCTGGAACTGCAACACACCTGCATCGACCTCCTCCACCTGCAAAGAGCTGAATTTGGCCAATGTGTCCCTGAGCCACCTCAAGGCCAAGGAGACATGGACACGTGTTGATCCAGATGACACGCATGTAACCTGGGTTAGCAAAACATCCTGGCGAGTAGCTCTAGTAGACTGTGGGACGGGGAAGGTGTCCTTTTTCCCAGGATATTTTCCCTCCCAACAGACAGGGTTTCCTGGCCTACACCTTTACAGGCACCGGCAGCTGCACCTACCCCCTTGTCGACCATCCTCAGGGACTTGAGGACCTGGTACACTTTGGAGCCATGGATGAGCTCAGGTGCCAGCACAGCCACCTCCCTCAGGAGCCGGTCCTGGGGGCTGCAGTCCTGTGGCAGTGCCCAGGGGCTGTGCTGGTCCCTCAGCAGCTCCAGCAGCGCCTCAGGGGCCTCCTCATCCAGCACAGCCTCCTCCTGCCCGGGCTGGACTCTGCAGGGGCTCCTGCGGCCACTGAGGCAGGATTTGTTCTGCAGAGGGGGGAGAGGCAGTGACAGCCCTGCAGCCCCTGTGCCACATCCCACGGCTGTGCCACCCCGTCCCTACCCAGCTGCCGAGGCCGCAGGGGAAGTCCTGCAGCCCCAGGTGCCGCAGGTACTCCTGGAAAGCAGCCGAGAGGCTGCAGCAGCCGGGTGCTGCCATCCAGCCCGGCCTGACAGGGAATTCCTGGCCCAGGGACTTGTTCCCTGTCGCTAGGAGATGGTGGTGACGCGGGTGCCATGGAACTGAGCACCAAACAAACTCTCCAAGTGGAGCGTGGAGTGAGCCTGGGACAGCACTGAGCTCACCAGGCTGGGAGTAAATCCCTGGTTTTCTGGATCTTCCCCAGGCTCTGGGGGCTGCTCCCCACCAGGGGCCTTGTGTGGTGCAGGATACATCATCAACCCTCTTCCCTGGCCAAGGAAGTGTGACACGGCACTTGCCATTTCTCTTATCTATATCCTGAGAGTCACTCAGGTTCTGGGGAAGAAACAGGGAGGTTCACAGTCAGTTGTGAATGCCCAGCTCTTCACAACCACATAAGGCCATCAAAGTTCACAGCTGAAAATACCAGCTCACACACTTGGAAAAAAATAGGTGAGCTCCAGGAACAAAAGCTACAGCTCTGTCTCAGGTCAGCATCAGGTCTCCGTGCTCTGAGATTGATTTCCTTTTTCCAGAGGTAGGTGTTGAGGCAGTGGCTACAAATTCCCTTTTAGGGAGCTGACAGAGCAGCATGTGTCAGCAGAACTTCACCAAATGAACTACAGATGTTCTGTGATGTTTGATGGTTACGTGGTGGAAAGCTGAACTTCTCAGGTTGGGTTTTACAGGACGGATGCTGACCTGCTCCCTTATCAGCTCAGCAGCTTATCACAGCCCTGTATGGACAGGAAAGGAGGAACAGAGCATGCACAGCTAAGAGGTGGTGGCATTGCCTGGAGTGGAATAACCAGGAAACCTGCTGGTTAAAGTCAAGTCTAAGAATCTCTGAAAGACCATTAGCAGTGGTTGAACTGTGTTTCGTGGAAGAGCCAGGATGTAAAAGTGCTGCTTCTTTCATTTGCATCACTATTTAAAATAACTGCCCCCGTTGCCTTCAGTGCTGCACAAAGAGGGATTCCTGCTCCTTGTCTGTCCTCCCACGCTGTACCCACCTGGGAGAGCTGGAAGGGGACAGGCTCCTGCACCTTCCACTCATGTTCCTGTGGGGCACTGTCCTGCTGCATCTCTCTGCTTTTTTGGTGCTTCCAAACAAGTAATCCTCCAAGATCACCCTTCTACCTGAAAGGAGCCTCCTGCAACCCACCACTGTCTCTGTAGGGATGTTCCTAAAGAATGCCCTGCACAAAGAAACATCTCTCTTTCTCCTTCTCTCCCATTTCACCCCCAAATAATAATAATAAAAATCTCAAATAAATGAAATACCTGCTAGAACAGTCCTTTTCTAGCTCACCCTCAGCACTCTGCTGTACTGTGTGCTGCCTCACGCTGCAGGCCATGGTAACTCACCGCTTTCTTTGCATTATTTAGCACCTGGGAATAGAAGAAGAAAAGCTTCCCAGATGGCTGCCTCTGCCTGGCTCTCAGTGCTCCCTCAGAGCCACCTTCAGTTTGGGAATCCCCTTTGATGAGGCCTCAAGCAAACAACCCAGGGCTGGAGCTACAGGCTGGTGGGACCCCAGTGCAGAGTTGTACAGGGGAAATGTCCTTTCCCATTCCAAGCCTTGGGAATCAGTTCATCCCAGAGAACAGTCCTTGAGCCAGTCCCAGTCACTTCAGAGTTCATGCACACACCAAGCTTTTTGTTTTCAGAGAGGACTATTTCACATGAAAATCAGAACTGATTATTTGGATACCAAGATGTTGATCTTTGAAAGTCTTCTGGTGACTTGACACACACTCATTTTTGAACTTATGACCACCTTTCACTACACCTGTAATTACAGAGGTGGGAAGTAAAAGTGTGGATATGTCACAAAGGTATGTCCACAGGGGTTTCCTCTGCTCTGCTTTCTGTCCCAAACCATCAGTAGTTCTGCTCTCCTGAGCTTATGCTTGTGAATCCTAAGGACAAATTTCCTCTGTTTTGGTGTGTATGAGAATTTCCTGTATTTAGTTATAGGAAACAGAAAATAACCTCAGGGGAGTTAGAGAGGTGGGTGACAGGGATGGGGAGGAGTGATCCTGGGCATCCTCTGCTGGGTTACATGAGAGTGTCCCACCTTGGGGAAGGGTCTTCCAGACACGCAGTAAAAGGATTTATAACTGAACTGGAGGCCTGACCTACCTTGCACACAAGTCTCCCGTGGCTTTTTCACTTCCTGCATTGGCCCACTCCTACTCTGACCCTGCAGGAGAAGGCCACTGGCTTTGGGCAGCAATAATGTGCTTGCAAGCCCCAACCACGTTTATATTAAAAGCACAACAGAGTTTATATCCTAAATCCTGCATTTTGGAGAGCCTGAGGATTTCGATATGAATGGCTAAGCCGAGCATCCCAAACTCCTCATCAAACAGATGACACAGGACACCATCTGTGTCAGCTGGAAACTGCACCTAGATCACAATCAGCGAAGACGCACTTGAACCAACTTTTGATGTAATCTTTCGAAAAGGGAAAAAAACCCCAACTATCACCGGCAAAGAAAAAAAGTCCTGTGGGGGAGCCACTGACGCAGGACTCCAGGGTGCTTAAATGCAGCCTGGCTGGGCCCAGCCCAGCACTGCAGGCACCAGCAGCTCCAGGGTCAGCTCCCAGCCCGCGGCTCCCCCGGCCAAGCCAGCAGCTCTCCCTGCCCGCCATGGAACGCCGAGCAGGTGGGTCTGCCTTGCCCTTGCAGGGTTGCACTGGCTGATGTTCATCACCAGCTCAGCCACTTCATGCTTTGGAAATGTATCACGCTGCACAAACCCACAAAGTTTTGCAAAAGTTCTGCCGAGGGTTGAGACCCATCATTGTGTTCTTTCTTTTCTTTCTCCTTTCGGCTCTCCGTTGGAATGCAGAGATCAACAGCTTTGCCATCTTCCTCTTCTGTTTACTGGTTCCTTTGGGCTCCTCAGCACCAACAGAGATACCAAAAGAAAGCAAAATGACTACAGGACAGAGGCAGAAGCATTTTACTACTGAGATAAAGCCCTTGTTAGCAGTGATAGAAGAGCGAGCAACTGACCTGTTGGGATATTATGTAAGTACCATTTTGCATGTGCTGTGTCTGTGGAGAAATCTCTTACTATAAAAGACTAGAAAGACTATCAGAAATGTTTGGGTTGGAAGCTAAAGTAGTCTCCGTATTCCATGCAAGCAGAAAAGCACTGACATTGCATTATTTGAGGGCAGAGTCGGAGCAATGGCCAGGGCAGCTGCAGAAAGCTTGGCTGACTTTGCCTCAGGTAACTTCCAGTGTTCCTTCTCAGTCTCCAGAGTCATGCTAGGCTTAGAGCAGGCATCTTTTTGGAGGAATCCAGCGAGATCAATGGAAACATGGCAAGAATTTCCTTGCTCTTCAGTCTGATCCTAGTGTGGCAGTGCAGCCAAAACTCGTGTTCATTCATCCTTTCCCTGGAGATGGTGAAACGTGCACTGAACCCAAGTGTCAGTGCCTCAGACAAACTGCACTCCTGGGATTGCATTTCCAAGAGTGTGTTGATAAAAATCAACATTGACAGTTCCTTTGAATTCACTGCTGAGATTAAAATCATCTCTGCCAAAAGAGATGAGAACACACTTGGGCCAAACCAGATCTCTGGCACAAGTAAATTTTGCCCACACAGCAAAGAACAAAAACCAACACTTAGAAAAGCTGCAAACAAGGCAAGCAGGGCACGGGGAGAGGAACTGCACACTCACAGCCACAGACAGTGCGAAACACCTGCTTGATCAAAAGGGTGTAGGTGTTGGTATGACTATTGAATCACAACCAAAAACCCCCAGTGCACTCAAGTGAGAATGGAAACCAAAGGGATTAATGACTTCTCTCTGCTCTCCCTCTCTCCCAGGAAGGTTGCATCTTTCCAGCGCTCCAAGGTCAGACCTGGATGCTTGACAAGCCCGAAGTCAGGGACATGGTGAACAAAATACCCGATTGCCCAGTTTTCCACGCAAACTGCTGTGCTCTGCACCACATTAACAGCACCCTGCAAACCCTGGGGATCGAGATGGAAACCATCTGCGACGACACTGCCCGCGCCGTGGTCAGAGCCAACCTCAAACAGCTGCAAAGCGCCCTGGGAGAAAGGGCCGGGTTCTACACCTGCAGCAGGGACCTGGCACCGGCACAGCCCAGCCAGGACCAGCCAGCCAGCCCGGCTGCAGCTCAGGCAAACACCATCAGCTACATCTGGTTGTTCCTCAAGAGATACAAACAGATCGTACAGAACACAAAAGAAATGTACCCGGAAGCAGCAGTTTAATGCTCTGGGATGAACAGGTACTGGAGACCCGGCTAAATGGGAGCTGTCAGTGGTTGTGGGATCAGTTTGCCAGAAACAACAACTTGCTACTCTATATAACTGAGTTTAATTTAATATTTAAAGGATGAATGCTGTAAGTTATATTATTTATTATAAAACTATTTATACTATCCTATTTGCAACAGCATAGAAAAAAGGATGGGCTAATGTGAGTCGGGATGAGTTAATTAATCGATACTGGCATAAATAAGCAAGAACAGGAAAGCATAATTTTATTTATATTTTTATCTTGCAGGGTTTTTTCAAAAGTTGATTGTCAGTAGTTTTACTTTTCTACTAGTGAATTTTATTTATAAATTTATATAGAATCTATTTTTTTAAATCTATTTAATCAATTATAGTTTATATAGATATTTATTAATATTTTCAACTCTTTTTCAATACTGAAAGGGATGAATGATATATTTGCTACTTAGCAGGTGCATGGTTTTATTCATTTCCTGTCATTACCTTTGAATGGAGCCTGGAACGGACAGAACCTGGAACTTAATTAAAATAAATTAAATAAAACTAATGTCAATGGATTCTCTTTTTACTACCTAATACTTTTTTACACTATTTTTTGCACTGAAAGCCTAGTTGTTATAAGACACTAGAAACAGCCCATCTCCTCCTTTCCCATCTATTTTCATTCATAAAGCTTTCAGCTTTGTCCCTGAAATTCCTGACTGGTTTCTTGTTTGGATGAACCAGCAGTACTAGAAAAGTGCTCGTGTTTCCCA
This sequence comes from Lophotriccus pileatus, assembly GCA_035583135.1. Lineage (NCBI taxonomy): Eukaryota > Metazoa > Chordata > Aves > Passeriformes > Tyrannidae > Lophotriccus > Lophotriccus pileatus. Next base: position 10,409,766 of record JAWWES010000037.1, read on the forward strand.
AGAGGAACAGGGGAATTCCAGCCTCATTTCCTTCATTTTTAATGGAAAAGGATTACTGCCTGGAGGCATGTTTAACCCCAAGGCAGAAACAACTCCTACTGACCTTTCCAGGTGGGGTCAGCAAACCCCAACAAGCAGAACATTTGTATCCCGAGGGCTTCAACATCACCACTGCCAATGGTTGACTCAAGGCACTTAAGCACTGGCTGAACCAGGGGATTATCCAGGGCCACTCCCTGTGGTTTCCTCTCCTCTGCACATCCTTTCTCTCACCTTCTAAAGATATAAACAGCTCCACGGAAGTGTTTTCCTTGGAGAGGGAAACATTTTCTCAGAAGCTCAAACAAGGTGTCCAAGTGAGTCAGATGGTCTGTCCCAGCTCACCTCATGGCAAGAGCAACCTGAAAGAGAAGGCTTTCAAGGCCTATGAGGAATGAACAGTTTAATGGAAGAGCCACAGATGAGCTTTGCAAGACATGTCAGAAGGGCAGGACTCGGGGATGGGATGAGTCTCATCTTTTGTGGGTTTGTTTCCATTTTGTGATGGAAAGGCACTGGGGTGTGTGACACACACACCTTGTTCCGAGACAGGAACATGTTAAACATCTCTCCGATGACAACAGGGGCTCTTCTGTGTTTGCACCCAACCAACCATTCCCTGTCTGCCCTGCCACCTCCTGGAGAAAGTCCTCAGGGATGAGAACAGGCAGAGAAGAGCTCCTGAGGGCAAATACAGCTTAAAATAAATTAAAAAAAAATTCTATTGAGCATTACATTCCATTTTTTTTTTACACCCAAAGAGAGCCCTGAGCTGTTTGCCCACTGAAGGGCCAATTCCTTTTCAGCAGTGATTTCATTTGGCACCGTCTCCAAAGAGCAAACGTGTCCGCTTTTGGCAGCGTTCGAGGATTAGCAGAACCAGCCACAAAAAGAAGCCACTTCAAAAACCGTCGTGTGGCACATCAGCTCAAGTTACAGCAGCCTCCCTGAAATCACCACTGAATCAGTGGTACAGAGAATTTTCTCTCCAGCCACAGCTTCCTCCCAGAGAGCCTCGATAGCATCGCTGCAGCAGCTCTGGCATTTGTAATGCTTGGTCAAGGCAGGAGTCAGGCTCAAGTGTTGGTTTATCACTGGTTAAATTGCTCTGCTCTTCACTGCCTATTCCTATGAAAGTGCTCTGTGAGATCAAGCTGCAGATTTCTGAAAAATTAAATACAGAGTTCAAAAACTATTGGAACCGCAGGCCTGACTCATCAGGGGTTCTCATAAGAAATATTAAGTCAAAGGCACCAATGCCAAGGATAAGATCAACCAGCACAAACTCTCGTGCAGTGATTCTAAAATAAAATCCTTCTTTTGCTCGTCTATTATTACCTTTTACCTCAACTACAGCCTCAGGCACTCAATGCTGCTCCTGCTGGGCAAGGAAATCCAAGATAGCATCGAGGCGACAGGTGAAGCAGAGGGAGCTGGAGTTAACAAAGAACAAAGAGCAGTGGTTGAAGGCAAGGATGAAATGTTACTGATTTCATTTTTTAAATGGGCTTAAGCAGCTCAGTGCTTAACACTGACATCAATTCCATGTGGAATACCATGTTATCCAACCTCAGTGCTGCTCTGCACCCTCCACTGTCCAGGCAACGTGTCAGACTCAAATCCATGCCTGCAAGAAAGTAAGACCAACAATTCCACTCAACCATTTCCCCACCTCCAGTTAGAAAATAAAGGCGTTACAACCAGTTTCTTCCAAAAAATAACCTTTATTGTTTTGGTTGTAAATATATATAAAAAAAAAATGCATTGCACAATTTAACAGACCTACTGGAAAGTGCTACATATCAACAGCACAACAGAAGTTGTGTCATGCAACAGAACAGGAAACCTAAGCAAAGCAAGAGCACAACCTGAAGTCCTCATACCTTCAAGCATTTTTTTTTCCTTTTTTTTTTTTTAACAAGAATGAATTGCATTCACTTAAAACACATTTAAATACAAGATTAGAAGAAGAAAACGAGCAACTTATTAATTGTATTGTTAATTGAAAGGTCTGCTCCTTACATGGATGCCTTTTGATTGATAACCTTTTTCACGTTGGAGAAGTTCAGATATAAAAAGTTCAGACAATGGCTAGAAAGTAATTCTATTACATACCTAAAGTGTGTTTCTTTGTAATTGAAGTTACTGTAGAACTCGAGTTTTACAGATGAACCTACAATTTGGTACTACCTCATCTGCTCTAACACAGCAAATGAGCAGGAAATCCAACCAAGAGTGAAACAAAAGGAAACTTGAGGCTTAACTGATGTTGTGGGGAAAATATTTGGGCTCTATAAAAGAAAAAACCAAATGATCTCCTCTGAAACTCAAGTGTATAAACTGAGAAGTAAGAGGAAAAACTCCTGTTGTCTCACCTAATTAAAAAAACTCCTAAAAGTTATCAACAGTTGCCCATAATCCTCCAAGGGTGGTACAACTGAGTCCCTAAAGCAATCTAAACTGAGTGTCATCAGCCTTTTTGTGGGTGTTTTTCCATGCAATAAATGTGAAAAGAAACCAAGAGAAAGAAAAAGGTGAAAACGGTTAACAACACTCTATTTTCAGCTGCATTTTCTAGTTGGCAACATCAAGGCAAGAATTATTCACTCCAGCAATTCAGAAAGTGAAACAGCCTTCAAATAATTTGCACTACAAAAGCATTACCTTACTGAATGTTTTTGAAGTGAGCCTCTCAAACTGTTCTTCAGGAGTTTGGGGTTTTAAAAGCAAACAAAACTAAATTTCCCTGTCCCTGTCACCTCTACCACGCGTGCACAGACACACACACACTCTCACAAAGGAATGTAAAAAACCCTGAAGACACAAAGGGATGATGGTTTTTTTCAGTAAAATTTGACAGCCCTTTGTCTTTTTCAAGCCTTTTCAGATTTAGAGGTTTAAGCAGTTGAATATTTTCTGGTTCCTGTCAAGCCTGTGGTCTGACAGCCTGTACATGAGTGTGTGTGCTCGTGTGCATGCGAGAGTTTGAAAGGGACACAGACAAAACCCTCCTATAAGCCAGGGAAGCCCCACTTTATCCACTCACAGAATTTTCCACAGAGCACTGTACTGGGGGAAACAACGTATGAGGTGACAAATCAAATGCATCCACGACACCAAGATCTAAGGCACGGATGGAAACATTCTGGTCAGCCTCCCTTCAAGGAAGCCTTCCCCAGGGGTCTAGAAAAGCATGGAAGAACATTCAAATCAGCTCAAATGGTAGTAATCAAGATTCCTTTGGTTTTGTGCAGAGATCAGACTGTCATGATGAAGTGTGCATTTTCTCTGATCCTACTACTCATTAACTCCTTCAATCCTAGTGTGCTCCGGGAGTTTCACCACTTACTCCTCCAGCTAAGAGGAAGCTAAAAACTACAACACAAGCTAACAACTACACCAGATAATGCCCAGAACTTGTGTTTGGGGTGGGGGTCATCTACAATATCCTGGTTAACACAATTCAAGGTCAGAGGAACCACTAGACAATCGCAGTTTGACTTTGTGCGTATCACAGGCCACAGATAAATCATTGAGCCCACTCGTTTACTCCGTGAAATATGTTGGATTTGAATGAAGATGACTTGCATTCCATTCTGGGGGGGAGTTCTCTGAAAGTTTAGCACCAATTCACTGAAGACAGATGTGCATCACCTGTAACTCTGTGCAGATAAAGGCACTGTGTGTTTGGCTTGCTTTGGTGACACTGAGGAAATCAGAGCCCTTAGATTGGGGGAGAAAATGTTACTACACTTTTGAGAAAAAATACAGTATTGAAACTCCTCAATGGGCAAGAAAGACAGACCAAGGAGTTCAAAGTGGAAAACTATGCAGGAACTAATACATACGTGGTCCATCTCTTCTCATACCAGTGCTCAGTAGTTCTACTGCCCAGATGTGAGACATAAACCAGCTCTTTCCTCCTGTGTTTCCAAATGAAGTGAAATCACTCTCCTCACAAGGCTGACCGATAAAAGAAAAGAATTCTGATTTGCAGCAGTAGGGGGGACAAAAATACATTGAATTGCTGCTTCGAGGAGCAGCCACATCATTTCTGGTAATTGCACTACGCGGAAAATATATTTTCACTTTTCCTTCCCTCCCTCCTACACTCTTGCCTAAGTAAGCAATCTTTGATTTAGTCTTTTTTCTCTTTACTATGTTAAGATTTGCAGATTTTCAATAGTGCTTTGAGCTTGTTTCTCCACCACAATTTGAAAAAATAAGCACTTTCCCTCCAGTTGTAACCAGCTGGTGACGCAATGAGCTTGATGGTTTTTCCATCCACATCCAGATAAAAAACGTGAATCGACAAAATGTTCAGCAATTCAGTCAAATAACCCTTTCCTGTTCCTTTGAAGTCCCTTTCAGCTTCCAATCCAGTGAGATCTGGGATGTCAGGATTTGAGCTGCCAGATTTCCCTGGGCCCTGAAGTACTTCTTGTACTGCCCTTTGCTCATTGAGACAAAACTCCAACGTCATCAATACTAGAAATGGTAAAAATCACACACGATCGCTGCTGACAAGCAGGAGACCACACTGCAGGGGAGGCTTTACTCTGAAAGCTCAGCAAAACCACCCCTTCTTGGATAACGTGCCCACTGATTGCTTGCTAGAACCAGATGTGTTTTTGACATGCAAAAACACCCACGTGGTATCTGTGCACCTCAGTGAGATTTTAGCCCCCTGAGGAAAGGATGTGAGGGACCCTCCCCAGCTCATCACAGTGTTAAATTACTTTACTGGAATCAAGTTCACAACCAGGGAGGATTTAAAGCACTGGTTTAAAAAAAGAATTTACCTATTCAACACTTTTTACCCAGATGCATCTCAAAGAGTATTGCTTAATTAATTACAACATTATCTATGAAAGATCTAGGTACGGATCCCTCCAGAAAAATCTAATCACCATTTAATTACTATGACAACCTTTATACACTATATCAACAAACTATTCCTTAGCTGAGGCTTGGGTTTTTGTTGATTCTGTCACAGGTGAAAACACAGGTTTTCACATGTGCCATGAACTTCAAATTATATGTCAGATTCGCTGTAAAAAAAAAAGCATCTCCTCATCTGTCTGCACAGCTACAGGGAGGCATATTGGGACTCAGCTTTGCCTTCTCCTTCAGCTCCTGTTCCCCCTTCAGCCCCCAGTTCCTCAGCCTAAGGTACCTCTGCTCATGGAGAGGGTTCTGGGGTTCACCTTCCATGCCTTCTCCTTGCCCATTCCTGCTCACACAGAAGGGAACTCTGCAAGGAAAGCCATTAGCTGCAAAACCTCAGGACAAATTAAAACCAAAGCCATCCCCTGTGCTGAGTCCTACTCCCCAGGACTATTTGTTTCCTTTTAGATTTTGGCCCACCAAGTGGAGGATAGTGGGGACAATGCCAAGAAAAACTCCATCCCGAGCCCATTTCAGAGTGTGCAACCCCCAAATGTTCCAGCTGCTCCTCATTTTAGCACTGGGATAGGCTGCAGATCACCTCCAGCAGCCTGATCTTGGAACTGGAAGAAAACTGCTCAGAGGAGGGAGGAAGGAAGAGATCCCCACAGTTTGCATAGCTCTGAAGAATCAGAATCAAGCCATGAGTGGAATCACGAGGGTCACAGGATCATTCCAGACTGTGAACTATCAGCTGGAATGACTATCCCAGTGCTGTCTCAGGATGGACAATCCCTGCTGTAACGAGACTCAGTTTATCTGCAGCAGAGCACAGTCTGTGCTGAGACTGTCACAGAAAAGTGTTATGCAGTATTTTGAGTTTTAAACATATTTTCACATGTTTTATAATTCATGCTGAACACAACCTTCCCATACAGATCAGGTTTAGCAAAGTCCTTCAGGTTTTTCAGGTAGAAGGCAAAAAGAAGAAGCAAAAAAGACAGAGAAGCAAAAAACTGACTACAAGTCCACGTGGTTTGATATAGTTTCTGAGATAATAAAAAAAAAAACAATTTCTTACCCTTACAAAGTCAATTCTTGCCTCTGAAGTGCTACTACATTTACCTATGGGTGTGTTTTATATGTGCGCATTTCGTGAGGATGGCAGCTGAACTGTGCAGAGTGCAAGAAAACAGCTCATTGATTAAACTGGTATAAAATTCACAAATTTATCCTAATTGGAGAATTTCTGCAACCTAAACCTGCTTTCTTGCACTTCCTACACAGCCTGCTACCCCCTTTGCAATGGCTATATCAGGAAAAAGAATAAAAATCAGCTACTTTATTTACTAAAAAATAAAGCACGTCTGCAAACTGATCATACGCAATGACACACTCATTAAAATAAAAAATACACAAAACACAGCCTGAGATTTTAATTCTAGGATTTTTGCCACGAGTTGACATCACTGACGGCTTTTTCTTCTCCTTTGGTTTTCCGTGTGATCCTGCTTAACGATTTCCACCATTCAAGTAAAACAAATGGAACTGAACACCAGAAAAAAACAAAATAAAGAGCACATTTCGCTTCATGAAATCAAAAGTATTTTTCCCCTTGAAGAGCACATTCCTTGGTGCACAGGATTTTACACTTCAGAGAGCTTAGTACTCGGAGGTGTTTCATAGAGATCTGTTGCATACAGATGAAAATGCTGCATTGATGGAGACATATTGCTGCCTGCAGGACTCAAACCTGCTGAGTTTACCTGAGCTTGGTGTTTTTCTCACTGAACGGAGCCAGCAGAGCACTGGAGAGGGATCAGAACGTTGGGACAACGCCGTGTCACTGACAATGTTGCATCGCTTGCACATTGGCTGAAGGCAGAGCCGGACACCCCGAGCGATCGGGGTGATGGAGAGAACCCTTTCTAAAGTGCACAGGCTGACAGGAGCCTCACCAGGCTGGGGCTGGCAGGTTCTCCACCCCTTGGACAAGCATCTCGGTGTCTTTGGTTGTTAGGTTTCTCCAGCACTCTTGTTCAGTTTGATCACAGCCTCCGTGGCTTGTTCTGGCAGGCACGACGGGTCCGACAGGATCGCCGTGGTTGTGCTGAGGTGCCGGAGGGTGTTCAGCACCACTGCAAAAAAAAAACAGGCAGAAAAGCAGCAAGAAAAGCCATTAGAGTCTGACTGATCTCGCCTCTGCACCCCTTGACAATTATAAATGTAAATTTAATACTTGCTGAACTGCAAGGGGGAACAGAAGGTCATTCCAAAGCTGAACACAAATCTCACACGTCTTCCTTCATCGTGAGATTAATCACACTGCCAAACTTACTCCAACTAGAGCTGACCATTTGAAATTTAAATGCAGTTTAAGGCTGTTTAAATTCTGGTATATTCAGCAATATGTTTTTTAACCTGTTCAGTGTTAAACATGGAACCAAGTGTCTTCTCAGTCAGAAGAGATTTTAATTTTTCCTCTGAGCTAACAAAAAGGAAGTGCAAGTCATATTCATCATGTGCTTTCTTTGTCATCCTCTGACTTTCAAGAAATGATATTATGTATGGTCTCACTTCCTATGATCTGGAATAGCTGCAGGATAAACTTCACTTACTTGGCCTCAGAACAGGAAGAGAACAGTGCTGATCCAACCAGGCCAGCGCAGTTTCATTCAGATCCTTTAAGCTTGTTGTGGAAACCATCCCATGGAAGGACTCAAACAATGGCTTAATAATAATGCTGAACTGCAAACCACCAAATGTTAAGGGAGACAAAGGAGGAGTTAAAAAACATTCTGTGGGAAAGGCTACTACACAGAAAACACTGGATTTCTTAATGGACTCAACTACCAGAAGGATTGCAACATTTCAAAAAATATTTGTTCAAACCTATAACACTAAGACACAAGAAAAACTGAACCTCAGTTCCTAAGGACACTCATTATATTTTGCACAATCCCTCCATATTCACCTGAAAGGGGAAAAAGGTAAGGAGGAGAAAAAAGGAAGGAAAGGGGAAAAAAGGAGAATGTACAAGTTCGTAATTTTTTTCCCTGAAATCTTTGCTATTCTCTCTGTAGGTTTCCCAAAAAACAACCAGAGCTGCAGTTACAGAAGATTCCTAAAGATTTCTTGCAGTACCTCACCTTTGTGTTGCATTTTACTTTCCAGTTACCTCCCATACTTTAGGATGAACAAGCTGTGCCTCAAGACAGCCTGAAGGCAAGGATTCCTATCCATGCACGGACATGGATAAAAACTGAGGACACTTATTTAAGTAACTTGGCTTAAAGTCACAGCATCAGAATCCCTGATTCTTGGCTCTAAATGTCCCAGTACCAAACTCCAAGTTCAGCAGGTTGATGTAAAAGGATACAATCCAAAACTTCCAGTTCTGCAGGGTCCTGCTCCTCACATACTCGTCAAACATCCTCCTCATGTGGTCAAACCTCTGCCGCGTTACGGGAACGCCGGTAGCTGGGAGCTGCTGCTGACAGGAACTGGAAAGATGTTCCAAGGTCAGAATCCCACTAAAAGGGACACAATTCTCTTCCAGGCTAAATCAGAGCATGAGAAAAGTGTGTATCCCCACTCTCTCTGATCAAGGGGCTTCCCAGGGCATGAGGCTGACAAAATGTAACTGTTCCGGTCAGGAACACAAACTCCCATCAATTTTGTCTGTGTTAAAAGTGATTCTCAAACTGCTACACACACACTTCTTGTTACAAGCAACAAAACTGAAAACAAAGTATAACACAGGACAAAGTAGTTTTGGGTGTCCAATTAGGTTTTGATTTGCTGCTAATTCTAATATCATCCTAAGCCTAAACCCCACACAGTTTGTACCAGTGCCCATCCCACAGGAGCTGTGCCTTAAGTTTGGAGCTGATAGCAACTCCACTGCTCTTCAGCAGCCATCTGCTGCGTGGTGTGACCCCTGGGCAAACATTCCCTCCACTACCCAAAGCAGGACAGAGAGCTCCCCAGGTCTCACATGATGCTGGCGTTCAGCTCCTCAATTTCCTCCCGGAGGCGCTTGGTTTCCTCTTGCAGCTGGGTCCTTTCCTGCTGCATCTTAGCAATATATTCTACTGTTCTCTGGAGTGTGATTGCATGGCTGATCTAGACCAAACACAGACACAGAGCTCACCTTCTGGAACACAGTGAGACACAAGAAGAGTTTGCCCCTAACCTGCAAAACACTCACAAAAGCACTTCAGCACCTTCAGTTTCAGCACCTCAAGTTTCCTTCACTGTGGTGCAAAAACACACGGGCAGGCCAAGCAAAACACTTCAGACACTAAACCCTTAATTCCTCTGACTGCTCTTTGAACTCTACTACAGAGAAATGTGGTTGCAGCGGTTGTTTTCTTCCAGACATTACATTTCTGCTACTTTGTTGAAAGAAGTACTTTAATAATTTAAAATGTTTTGTTTCGTTATCTGTCCTCTTAAAAATATTTACAATTCTTACTTAAGTACTGAAGGCTGTGCTACATCTGCTGATAGATTTATAGTGCTGGTATAAGCATTGTTTGAAGTTGACAATATAGATTATTTAGTTTGGGAAACCTGAAGTTATTAAACAGAAGGTAACATGTCCAGTTCCTTTCAAATAGACTATTCTAGTCAGGCAGTGAAATTCTGATGACAAATCATCTTGAAAAATTATGTAAGCAAATCAAAATGCTACAGAAAAAGCTTTAATATTTTCCATGGTTCAAAAGGTACTGGTTTTACAGGACATTTAGAAATCTGTTGTACAGATAAGTCTGTATTTCAATTTAGCAGAGTAAGTTAACTAACGTAGCCAGAACATGTTCTTAATTTGGACAAAGCCATTTGACAAGAAACCAGTGAGGAAGTTTTTCTCTGTGAATCTGTGCACGAAAGACAGGTGAAAGGGGAAAAAACAGGCCCTGAGAACATCTGCCAGACTGTGGGCACAGGGACAGATTCTTAAAGGCAGAGGAGGGACACGAGATGTGAAGAGTCCTAGAGGGATTTTCCAAATCCCCTGAACTGGCCATGCTCTGACTTCTCCCAGGAGGCAGAGATATCAATGGTGTTAAAGTTTGATAGATCTCCCTGAGCATTCCCATCCTCCCTGTGCCTCACTGATGTGTTTCAGCACCACGTGCAGGCACACACACAGCTGCTCTGCCATCTCTCAGCTGACCACAGGCAGCTCAGCTATGGTTCACGTGGCACCATCCCAAACCATCCAGCTGTGCTCATAAATACAGGCATTAACTCAGGCCCATTAGCACATTAAACCAGGCCCAGCATCACAATCAGCAGCATCTCCCTGGCTTCTGGCTGGTTTGTGGCTCAGGCACAGTAAGCTGACAACAGTGGCTGCACCACAGCCTTCTCAAGTGCAGCTCTGGGGATCAGACCCACCCAGAATGGGTGTAAGAGCCAGTGTGTCAGAGGAAAGGTGACACCACAGCAAATGCAAAGTCAGCTTATGCTAGAAACATGACAAACATCTTCATCACTGGGGTCCCAACATCAGTTTTTCTTCATTCCCTGTAGGCTTTAAAGCTGCATTATTTCATCAGACAACTTGTTCGATGTTTGAAGTTGCACTAGAACAACAATGTCTGAAAGATGAAGTGCTTGCACACATTCCTGCTGATTACAGTCCATGGATTTCTCCCCTTCCCTTTCCAAATCCCTCAGTTCAAGTATCTTCACTGGCAGACCGGCATTCTCAGTCAACAGTGAAACGATTAAAATTAACAAGTCTATGAGAATGGCTCTGTTTTACATTTCAAATCAAGCTGTTAGTGCTGCCAAGGTACTCACCGACTTGGAGTTGGCTGACACCAAACTGCTCAGGGCATCGAAACCAATCTTGATATTAACCCTTCTCTTCTGTTCCGACAGATGCTTCATCCTTCGATTCTGCATAAAGAAAACCAGCTCAGTCTGTGCTGTTCTGCTTTACTGTCCTGCCGCTGTGACTACTTCAGCTATTCCAAATCAGTCATTTTTGTTGACCTGTGGCATTCACAGCCTCCCCAGTCAAAGTCATGGCACTGTGAATTTGCAAATGACGATTAAGGTTTTTAAAAAGTAGCTTTTAAATTCACTTCCAAACTCTGTAGGTTTTCTTCCTAAAGTAAAAATTTTTTATTTACACCATTTCTGAAGTCAAATTCCAATTTTTGAGGAATACAATTAGTTAAGATTTTGTTGAAGCTTTCCTGTTCGTAACAGTCCATATCATTTGTTCCTAACACATACAGAATGCCTACTGATATAACAGGCAGCCTGACAAAAAGAAAAAGAAGAAATAAGAATCTATAACTCCAGCCTACCCTGAGGATCAAGACTTTGTCAGAGATGAGCATTTTCATTTGTAGCCTTAACAACTTAGTTTCCCTCAAAATCCTTGTGAATTACTAAGTTCAGTTAGCTGAAGTCTTTTAACAGCATACTTTTGTCTGAGCAGTTTTCTTAGCATGAGCAATAAAAGTTCCTGAAGTCTTGGGCCACAAGCTGCAAACTTGTGGGAGACAGACAGCAGTGCAAGTTGCAAGATAAGGAAGCTGTTACTGTCAGCAGAAGCTGCAACCAGTCCAGATAAACCAGCTAATGACCTGCCTAGAGATAGGGAAAGAATCCAGCAAGGAACAAGAAGATCCTGGACCAAAATCCACCACTGGACCAAAGGCCACGGGAAAGGCGTGTCAAGAGCACGTGAAGAAGGTGCTGAGTGTAAGGGAATAAAAGCCCAGGGATTTCTCAGCTCTGGGTCCCTCTCCAGAGGCACCAGCTCCAGCTGTTCCTACAAAAACCTCTACAAAGAACTTCAGCTGCAGCAACTGTGAGTGATTGAACCCAGGAGCCTGCAGAGCTGTCTCTGCACCACCCTGTGCTCCTCCCTCTGTACTGCCTGCTGATTCCTCCTCCCAGTTGCCCCCACTGGGCCTCACCCCACGGTTTCTGTTACCCTGTTTCTCTTCTTGCAGCCAATGGTGGTCGTGGTGTGTGAAAAGTTCCTCCCCCACCTCTAGTGTTCCACATACACACCCATCACCCCTGGAATCTCAGGGATGTGGTTATGGGGGGGAATCAGATGATCAGGTTAAGGGAAGATGCAGATTGATGGGCACCATTATGTCTATTATTTGTTCTGTTATTTGTATATCATCTATCCCGGGCCAATGCTGACCAGCTGGGGGAGATGTTCTGTCCAGCTGAGCAGGATAAGAGAGTTAAATATGCACATGGAGTTGGCCCTAAGCTGGACTGCTCCGTCCCAGGTTGATCCTGATTGGAATTGCAATAACTGGAGATAATTGTCAAACAGTGGTTGGAGATCTGATGAATGCAATTAGAACTTGTGAGAACATAAGAGTAAATTGAACTAAAGTACAGGAATGTATTCAGAGAGGAACACCCCAGCAGCTACTGGGGAAAATTTCAACAGGCTTCACTGACAGAGGGAAGGACTCTCCAGAATTTTAGTAGTGAACTGGCAGAAGTGTGTTTGTGGACCAAGCCACCTTTCACATCTACAACTGTTTTAAGCATCATATGCCAGGTTGGCAAGGAGGAAATTTGAAAGATACTACATTACCTGGAGGTTCAAGGCTTTTACAGAACGTAAATGATTTGATACTTGCCAGCAAGGCACATGAAGGTTGTTTGAAAGATACTACTTGTCTATGTAGAGCTTCAGCAGAAAGAAAAGGTCACCTTGCACCTCTTTCTAAGCTCCAGCTGTGTTGTCAGGACGTAAAATATTTAGTTTTTATATTAACAAAACAACAAAGATTATTAGACCCAGAATGGGTCCAGGCTTGACCAGTAACAAAGAAAACATCTGGGAGAATTTTTTAGGCAGAGGAGGATCCTGCAGCCCCCAGATCTGCAGCCCCCAGATCCCCAGGCTGCAGAATTAAGTAAACCATTGACAGAACTCCCAAGGCAGAGGAAGTGGAGTCTATACATTGGCATCCAGAGAAAGAAAAGACTTTCCAAGCTACAAAAGGAGCCTTAGTTTCTGCTCCAGCACTGGGACTGCTGGATTACTCCAAGACCTTGGAGGAGGACAAAGGAGCAGCCGCAGATCCCCTCTCAAAGCTGGGCCCACACCGCCGCCCTGTGGCTTCTGCTCAGCTCAGCTGGAGCAGCAGGGAACCACCCTCCTGTGTGACAGCCACGGCAGAACAGCCCTCCTGAAAACCAGCCACCACCAGCCTGGAGGCCGAGAAAGAATCCAGGATGGAACAAAACGGCTCCAGACCAAAAACCACCCCTGGCCCAAGAGGTGGGTGCCAGGAAGGTGGAGAGCGGGTGAGGGAGGTGCAGAGACCGTAACAGTACAAAAGCCCAGGACTTCTTTGTTCTGGGTTCCTCTCCAGAGGCTCTGGCTTGCGTTGTTCCTACTGCTGCACCCCTCAGTTCCTATTCTTTTCCTGGAGTTGGCTGCCTGGGACTCTGCTGCAGGAAACCTGGGGTGAAGAAACTTCTTTGTAACACAGTCTGCCCTTTGAGAACACATTCCTGGCAGAGTGAGGCTTTCCGGTGGGAGCTCACTGTCACCCCACGCTGGAAGGGACAAAAACAGTGTAATAAAGCACTGAAGTGGCTGCTCAAAACCACAGAAAATGCAGGTTCAAGAGCAGAACTGCTATTTTCAGTGCCCTCTATGCTTTTCCAAACTGAAATAACAGTGTTACCTAGCAATACAGAACTGCTGAATCTAACTAACAACGCAGAGGAACAAAAGAACATACACCTAGAGACTGGCAAATACCACTGCTCCTCTCTTTTCTTACAAAAGAGTTACTAGCAATACACATCCAAAGTAATTCCTGTCAGAGCAGGCGAGTTTAAATGGCTATGAAGCCTATTTCACTGCAGAATTCTTACTTCTTAAGAACACACCTCCATCTAGTGACCGCTTCCCCACCATCAGCGAGCCCTGATAATCCGTTCCTTTGTTAACCTGCTCTCTAGCAACAAGAACAGGCTGCAGCTACTGGTTGTGGCATCCATGGCACGCAGATCACTGCAAACTTTTATAAGTAACTTGTAGCGTGGTCAGCAAGGGCCAGTTCTGATTGTCCTCTGCAACAAAACAGGAACTGGGTGCAATCACAGGCTGCAGGTGTTAAACTTACCTTTCTGCCCTGGGAGTAATCAAGCTGGTATCAACTCACAGGATAAACAGAGCCAGAGAAGCCAGACGGGGGTTGGCACTTGCAAAACAGTTAAGTAATGCTCCCTTTCACAACAGAATGAATGAGAGGGTTGCAGCTGATTGTTCTGCATTGTTTTTTTTGTGGATAAGTTTCTCACACCATCACAGAAAGTGTTCTGACAAGGTCAGCTCGTGTGTGAGGCACAACCAGCGTCAGGTGCTACCTCTAGACCGCCGAGTTCTTACCCCAGGAATTCCCGAAGGATTTTACAGGTGTAACTCGTAGAGCCTGTGGAGCTGCTTCTCTGTGGAGCAGCAAAGCATCCCTGGAGACATGTAAGTAACTCAGCAGGTCAAGAACTTCCCCTCCAGCGATGGCCAGAGCCCTGCAGACTGAAGAGCCCCAACAGAACAATGGCAAAAAGCCATGGTTTAGAACACTAAGCCTGAAACCTTTGACCAGGTAAACTGAGACCTGTCACAACACTCCTGTGAGCCACAGCAGGAACTGCTGTCACGACCATAAGGACCTGCAGAGGTACAGCTAAGCCTGGCCCCTCTGGTGACACATCCCTGAGGAGCAGAGCAGATCATTAAAGACTGACATTTTGAGTTGAACGGAGCAGCACAGATACAGCAGCAAGCTAAGCCCAACACACAAATATGCTACTGTCCTGAAGCACAACCTTCTCTAGTCCACGCTCAGAAAAATAGCTCCAAAGGCAAAGGAGAAAAGCCCCTCAAAGGAAAGGACACACACCTTAAATGCAGCCATAGCAGGGTCAGTGGCAGGTTTTCCTGAGCAGCTGTTCTGAGGAGACTGAGGGCTGGGGCTCTGCTCAGAGGTGCAGGGGGAAGCTTGGCCTGAATTCTGGCAGTCCCGGCCTTCATAAAGGAAGAAACACAAGTCACATTAACAAACAACTTCCTGTAGCAAATGTAACTGCTGAGAAGTTTCTACTCAGAAATGAACTGAAATGCAGTCGGCAACCAAATTATACTGTTTGATGCAGCAGCCACATGCTGGAAAACACCAAGACTGCTGGGAAAGCTTAGAATTTCATGGCACAAGCATAATAGACCCCAAATAGCAAGATGTAATACTCCTTTCACACACACATAGTTCAGCAAAGGCATGTTGAACATGTAGGCTGCGACTCCATTGTCCTGCTGGACTCCCCCATTTGACTCCGATGGCCTGGGACGCGATGGTGACACTTCACAAGCCACTTGACACCAAAACCAGCTCCACCGATGCACATGCAGAGGGATCTTGGCACTTACCTACAGTGTCTGAGATCCTCCAGTCACAATTAGGGTTATGACACTGAACAACAAACCTATTCAGCATTTCCTACACAGATGCCTTTCAATGGGTCTAATTTCTTGGTGACTACGACACCACATCCTTTTGGAAAGGAGCCACTTGCAGGAAGCACAAAACTACAGTTTGTGGGAACACTGCACAGTCATTTAGGACAAAAATTGCAAACAACTGGATGCAACTGAAGCTGCAGGGTAGAAGGGGATTATCCAGGGATCCTCAAGGCCCATTTATAGCCTGCCTAACCAACAGAAACACACTTACATGTGCAGGGCAGAGAGAATGCTTAGAGCTTTCTAACTTACTGGGTGTAGGTGAGGGAACTTGTGAACTGCAACTGTGGGAAGGGATGTGCTCTCCTTTCACCAACACATCCTGGACTACACTAGGAGAGAAGAGATGTGAGACTGTGGACTGGCTTTGTTGACTACTTGGTGCTCGCTGTGCTGGACCAACCAGAATGTTACTACGGAACTCCGTCACCCCGGGAGCCTGGGAACAGCACAGAAATAGCACAGAGAAACACAGAGAGAAAGAGAGAGCAGGGGGGAGTGTGGGGGCACAGGGAGAGGAGGGTGAGAGAACGGAGAAAGCGGGGAGAGAGAGAGAGGGTAAGAAAGAGAAAGAGAGAGAGAGAGATTTGTTACCTTGCCTTTCACTAAAAGTAGCAAATTAATACATGATTAACAATCTGACGACAAGAAACAAGGGCTAATATATAAGGAATTGGCAGGCACCGAAGTCAGGCTTCTGGCAGGAGACCAGTGTCCTTTCATAACTTAAAGAAGTATTATAAACACATCAACAACATAATATACTACAGTCTATTTCCATCTTCCTGCACACAGCATATTGGGGAAACCCACTCACATACTCAAGGCATGCTTTCCAATATGTCAGTGGAAAGGTGACTTTCCTGGCTCCTTCCAGCTTAAAGCACAAGCCATCCCCATCCACAGCACTGTGTACACAGGCTTCCTTGGAATCTTACTGTTGTGTGAGACAGTCTGTGAAGACTATAAAGTGCTTCCAGGCCCACAGTGTAAGTAAATTAAAGATAAGCAAAGGTAATGCTGAGTGCACAAATGCATACACGGGGTAACAGGTCATTTAGAGGACTCGTTACCCTCCTGAGCACATTATGGCTCTCACTACTTGCAAATAACAGGCCTAGAAAACAAATATATTATTTTTTGTTCTTCTCCTTACTCTGACAATTCCAGCTGGTGCAATTGCAACATTAGACTGAGACGTGGCTGGCGTCAAAATCCCCTCTCTTTTTAAAGGTGCTGGAGTTACAATCACAGCTCTGGACTGTCCCTGAAAGGCAGCTGAAGAACACAATTCAGTTAGAATAGTTAATGAGACAAAAAAAAAAAAAGGTGGAGGTTATTATGTATGAAATAATTTGTCATTAAACAGGGGGATGGATTAACGGCCAGCTATTTGGTCCTGTTTCACTGCAGCGCAAAAGACCACCAGTTTTCCATTAATCTCAACCCCCTTAATCCAGTACAAAGGACTCCAACACATCAGTTTTTTTCTGAGGTTTTTAGCATCAGTGTCACTGTTTCAAGGGGAATTTACAGAGGTACACAGTAATTCAGGGAGCTGCAAAGCGTCTTCATTCTGTCAGAGCTGGGTTTGACAGGAGGAGGATCATCTTCACCTCTCCTCTCACATCCACACTTCTTGTTCTGCTGCTCCAGGAAGGGTCAACGATACAACAGGAAGAGTCAATGATCCAACACTTCATGCTTCCTTCCACATATATCGAATCCTTTTCCTCACCACTTCATTCTACCAGCTTTTTTCACTATCTGGTTTTACAGCTGCCTCAGATGACACACAAGCACAAGACGAACAAATGTGATTGGGAATCAGCACCAAAAATCCAGAAAATAGGCTAAAGAACCAGGAGTTCTGCAGTGCTTTGACAGCTAGAGAGAATTCTGAATAGCAGCAAATGTCTCCACATAAATCTGTGAAGATCTCCAGGCAGATGTGCAGTTGGTTCTTGCCCAGAGTTCAGAGAGAACATGATGGACCCTCCTATACTGTTGCTAAGGGAGGAATCAGGCAAAGACAAAACTTCTGTCTGGTTTTTGAGAAAACTGAACCAAACTTCCCGAGTTTCATTCTTGCCTGTATTGGCTTTAGCCCTCCTTTGGGCTAATACAGTCAGGATGCATGGGAAGGGTCAGCACAGCTCAGTCCCTGCAGTTTAGCACCAGGACTCTGAAGGGCACACACAGCAGGATGGGCAGACAGCACAGGATTATCTAATGTCCCCTTCCTGGCTGACCATCTGCGACTGTGTTTTGGATCAAGTGGAGTCTCTGCACATCCTTTAGCAGAGAGGAGTGCACAGACCCTGTGCCAGCCCTTGCGTGGGGCTGTGGGGCACAGAGCTCTGTCACTGTGACACAGGGAGCTCATTCTTCGAGCATTCCCACGTCTGAAGCCGGAATCACAACCCTTCCACTGTTCACTGACGTTCAGCTGGACTCATGACATCTCTATCGAGCTCAAGAGCCTACTCTTAGCAGTGCATTAATGCTGCCACACAGGCTTGGCATTCCTGACTTCCACATTTGGGGAACTGTAACGACCAGCAACAACATTTAGAAGTCGCTTTACACGTTTCATGTTTCTGTCCTACACATGCATCTTTCGCAGACTTTTTCTCTCAAAATCAGCACATTTATCCTGAAGGGGTGACAGCAGACTTCTTCCCCATGTCAAGTCTTGTACCTGATGAAACAATCCGTACAGATTTTTGAGTCCTAATACCACTAGGAAGCAAATGTGATACATCCCAACAGCAACAGCTTTAAATCTAGATGAGGAATGAAGTCATTGGTTGTGATGGTCTAGAAGCAACTGGTAAAACATCGGGAAAGTGATACATGGGGTGAGGAAAAATCCAGGAAGCACTAAGAAAGCCAGAAGCAAGGCTTTCTCACAATGAGTTGCCTACAGTGCTTTACTGAGTGAGAAATGTGTGTCTTGACTGCTGAAGGTACATAGACTCTTTTTAACACACTATAGACAGCACCAGTGCCATTAACACCCTGGTACATTAATCATGGACCAACCTGATTCCAGTAACATCCTAGAATTAGATCCTTGGGTCTGTTCTTCTCCTGAAGAGCGATTTTAATTTTTTTTTTTTGGTGGGTAAGCTCAGTATCAGGCCTTGGCAGACACACCTACTCCCTAGTAAAGCCTGTTTAACAATACTCCTCCAGGCAAGGTTTTTTGTTGGAATTATTGTTGCTCATTTCAAGTGGCTGAAGTCACTTGGCCCCCAGCCAGCACAAGTCTAAAAACAGCCTGCAATAATCCCAACAAAAAGCTTGCTGTCTGTCCTGCTCCAGCCTTGAGCTTTCCCACAAGAACCACCACAAGCAAAACTCCCTCTGCTCATCTTGCTATTCTTAGCCTTGTGCCAACGGCTCCAAATCACACCCAGTGTGGAGGTCTCGCCTCCCACGAGGTGTTCGTGCTCTGACCCAAAACCCACGTGCTCCTGATGGCATCTCAGGAGTCTGCAGACTGCTCAAGACAAAGATCTCCAGTTCCCTCAGGAGATCTCCTGATCTCTCCTAGGGAAGAGCAACAGTCTCTCCCTACCATCTCCTCCTCCACAGTGGCCAAATGCGCTGAGGGGCAGAGTTCATCACAACAGCATGACCTAAACCTGAGCTTTCCCTGGGCCAGGAGCACAGAGCCCATGTGCTGATGCAGCTGCAAACCCACCAGTATTGTCACAAGGAGAGATCCCCTTTTGCAGCTCAGCTTTTCATACTCCCAGTCAAACTGCTCCCAACCCTTGCAGCAGTCCAGAGCGACCCACTGACTGGTGTGGCCACACCCCAGTGCATTCAGGGGTTCCATGGACCCTCAGCAAGTTGTATTTTTATTTGTTATGTAAAGCAAGAAAAGCAAGAAGGCCTTTCCCTCCTGCTAGTCCCACTCAGACAGGAAAGCCATCACCCCCACAGCGCTGCTCACCTGGGGTGATGAAGGCATTCTTTACCAATAAGGACACTGTTTCAGGCTTCGGAGCAGGCACTATTTTTTGTGACTGTTTGGGCCTTGTCCCAGCACTGGCCAGAGGAACAGCTTTGGGGAGCGCAAATGTCAGCTGGGACTGGAGCTGGGGCCGGGGCTGCCCCTGCACAACAGCAGTCTGGAAAGCCAGGTTACAAGGCACTCCTGCCCCCGGCTGCTGCGTGGCCAGGACGACGTTCTGGCTCTGGCTGAAGGTGGTGGCAGGGGCGTTGTGGGTCAGCGTGGCAGAAGCTGTGTGTGTGATCACTGTAGAGTCACAGAGCCCAAACTTGGGGGTTTCTGGGGCAGCAAAGGCAGCCGGGGCAGAGCTCAGGCCGGAGCTCAGAGGCACCGCCGGCAGCGGGGACTGGTGCTGTGCAGTCGCGGGCTGCAGCAGCGGCAGCGGGGGCTGGAACACTGGCATGAACGTTTGTGGCCCGCTGAGAGACGAGTCTGGAGGGAAGTCTGGCGGCTGGATGAAAGATCCCCCACTTCTAATGGTGGAACACTGGTCAGTGCCAACGTCAGGAATGACGGGAGCAGGTACTGAGGAAGCAATCAGTCCATCATTGATGCTCCCTGCTGGAAGCGCGTTGGGCAACGACCCCGACGGCAGGACAGGAGACTGACAGGAAAGACAAATATTACTGATTCAGACATGTCTGAACTCCTCCTGAGGAGCACATGGCTCATGTCAGAGCCTTCTGTTCTAAACATCAAGAACCCCTCTTACCTGGGAGGAGTGGCTGCTGCTGTCTGTTGTGGCTGAGCTGGCAGCAGACACAGAAGGGAAATAATTACTGGAGCGACTGGGTGTGAATAATTCTGAAATAGGAAAGGTCCCCTATTAATTTTCTACTTTTCATACTCAAGTTACAGCATTGCTAAACCCTAAAATTCACAGGAATATTAGCATTCTTTAGCAAATAACGAAACCATGACCTTTTTGCTTCATACAACTGCTGTTGATTAAGTAATGGATTGTTGTTTTCCAGAGGAACTGATCTCTTCAGGGCAGATGTCAGCCTCCACACAGGCTGGGACAACACAAAAATCAGTCCTCTGCTTAAGGTTCACCTCCACACAGAGAGCCAAGAGCTGGTCCCCAGTGCAGTCCCACAAAGCTCAGTTATGTGATGCAGGCTGCATGCAGGGCCAGAAAACAGATGTGACTTTTGACTTCCATGGAGATCCATAACCATCAGAGATGTCAGTAGCAGTTTAACATCATATGGAATTCTCAACACTACCATAAAATGTTTGAAGGCAAACAAAATGTTAAATCTCTTCATCACTAAGAAGCGTTAGATGGGAAAACCTTAGACATCTGCAACATAATTTATCCTTGTTTGAAAAACTAGTTCACCAACCACTACATTTTTAAAGAAATTACTTGACAATTTATTATTCTTACCCTGAAAAGGCTCAAAAGTATCCATGAAATCAAAATTTGGCTGGAGAGGAATAAGCCCTGGTTGAATCATGTCAGCATTTCCTAAGTGTCCTGCAAAATTCAGGAGACAGATTACATTAGCTTCCCATCACTCACACAATAACAGCAGCAGGAATAAAGCATTTGGCTAAAACATGAACACACTCCACAGCCAGGCTTGGCCAAGATATTACAGAAAAACTGCTGCTGAAGTGAGCTGAGCATCTGCTTCTCTTCAGAACTACAGCACAGTTCTGAAATCAAAACCACTGGGGAATGAAACTTCCAATTACTAAAATGGAGGAGGTGAGACATGAAGGCTCTCACTAACAACTGGGGATTGCCAAGCTTGGATGTCTCCTGCTCCCGAACCTGTCCTGCCCCCGCTGCACAACACAGACTGGCTGGGAAGCACAGCCTGAACCACCAGAGCACAGTACTTTAAAGTAAATCACCGTGCAGCTCACTTGCCCTGAGAACAGTTCATGTAAACCATAGTTGTTCTGCAGTTGCTCAGACATCCCTGTAGCAAGGATGGGGCACAGTTCCCATCAGACACAACTCTACAGCTCTTGGAATTGTTTTTACAGATGGGACTTGCACTCGCTGTAAGGGACAAAACCAAATTGAAAGACACAGGTGCTCCCTCAAAAACACACCCACAACTATGCTCGGAGATAAATAACAATGCCTTCAGCAGTGACAAAGGTAAATACTGCTCATCAGATTTATTCACAGCAACGTCAGAAGGCAATGCTGGGAGCAGCACACAAGCAACTAAAACAGAAGTTAAATCTGGATGAATAGCTGGGATTCCATAACCTATAAAGCATAAGACAGCTACAGTCTCTGACCTATTTTTCTCTGTCTCAACAATATAAGACAGATTTCTTAGGCAAGACTGCAAGAGCAGCAAAGCAACAAACCAGACTTTCCACAGAGGTTCTCACTGCAACAGAGCTACAGCCAAGAAATACCTATGTCCCTGGAATTTGGCCAGGAAACCAGCTGATGTGAAGACAGTGTGGAGAAGAGAGTGTCGGTGAACTCGGACATGAGCATGTCTGCATCCAACAGGCTGCCTTCCTCCATAGGGACTGGGGTTTCCCTGCCATACCTTCTTTTTTGCCAGAGAACCACATCATCGTCCTGCCAAGGGAAAGGAAGAGAAGTCAGGCTGCCCAGACAATGCTGCAGCAGCCTGCTGCAGACCTATAAAAACAGCCCTCATTTTTCACATTTTTAGTGAAAGAAGCTCTCCTTGAGGAGCCGTCAAATGGACTGAAACAGGTCAGTGGTGCTTCTCATAAACCAAAAACTTCAGCTCACTGGTTTGAGCAACAACAGAAAACTTCTGCAGAATAAATATCATCACAGGCTGGGAAAGGTTTCTGCCCAAAAAAACAAATGTTGACTAGAAGGACATAAGACAAAACAACTTCATCAACACCTTCTTGTTTTATTCATTACACATGTATTTTTGCACCTACAGTTTAACAACCCCTTGGTTCGAATAAAAATTAAACGGAAAATGAACAGCAAGAATGCAGATCAAACAATTCCTGTCTGGTGAGAAGCACCTGGAACTCTGAAATGCAGTGAAGTGTAATTGTACTCTGACTCTGCACAAGGTGTGCTGATATTCCTGTGGGCACTTTTGGCCCATGGAAAATACAACATAATGTGACTTGGCTTATGCATCCCTCCCTAAAGGCTGAGCTAAACTGCATTGCCTTGCAAAACAGAACACAGAACAGTGCTTCTGATCATCAGTTTATATGCCCAAAGCAGATCTTATGGGCTTGAGAGGGCATACTAAAAGGTGACAGCACTGTTCCTTTAAAAATTCTGTCTTTTTTTAGGATCCTGGCACAATATCTGCCCCAGCTGGGCACAGCAGCAAGATCTGCAACATGCAGCTCACACATCCTCACAGATCCAGTTACACAAGCAAGGCAGCAGAACCACTTACAACGCAGTAACAAGATGAAATCATGTGCCAGCCCTCAAAGAGATTCATCTCTCTGGGCATGAAACACTGATTCTCATTTCTTCTGTCACATCACGTTCAACCTCTCCTCCATCCAATCTCAGCTACAAACCTTACATTGCTCTCTAAGGCACAGAACATGAAGGTGTCTAACCTTAATTAAGGCTTAAGCAAGATGCTTGTCTTAGATTTTAATCAAAGCAAGCTACTGCACGTTACAGCTTTGTTATCTGCTGTGGGTTCTACAAGCACAAATGCCATTACCTACCCTGACCAAACTTGAAAGATCTTCATCTTTATGTTTCTGTAGCTGCAAAAGGAGAACAAAACAGATGGTAAAGTCAGAACAGGGCCTGTATGTGCCAGGAGAAGACCTGATTTTGCAAAACTTTTAAGACTCAATCATGCACAATCAGTCCCAGCACAATAATTTTTAGTTAAGTGGAACTAATCAGATGAGCATGTCTGTACCAGCTTATCATCTGGCTTAAGTGCTCCTGCATGCTAGAAAAAGTGACAGAAAACCCTCAAAAAGCAGCAACATACTGAGCAAGCTCAAGTGAACCAACAGACCCTTTTCTTGAAGTATGTTCTCCACTTGTGGTATTCCCTGATGACTATTTCAATCCTTCGCTTCCAGTATTTCCCTTCCGTCGCAATGGCCTGAGAACACAAACACATACCACGAATTACACGGAATCACACACGGCCTGAATATTCAACGTGTTTCCAAGCAAATATTCAGGCATAAAAAATGCAAAAGAAAGCATGCTAATTCTGCTTGAGCTCATGTATCAGCAGCCCACGCTGCCCCAGAGTTCAGCTATCACAGAGCAAATCTGACAGTACCAACTTCATCTTTCCCACAGAAACCAAACACGAGATGATGTCTGGCTGCACTGTCAACACCTCCCACACCAGCTCAACCACAGCCAATAGTTAAGAAATGGCAAAAGTAAATTAAAATTAATTTTCTGAAATACAAAGCACAGGATATCCTGTGAATGCCACAAGGTTACATGCACAGACACGTAAGCAAAAGCTGCTAACAAAGGACACAAAGCAATATAAATTTGATGTCCAGCTCAGGGAGGAGTGTGCCCTTGCAGATCACACACTAATGGTAACAAAGGATCAGACAACATGGTCTCTGATGTGTCACAGAGAGCAGTGTATAAACTGGGGAGAGCAGACTAATGAGAGCCTTAACTTTGACTTGGAGGGTCACTTTCAACACAAACATCAACACCGTTCTTTTGAAAACCTGAGACAGTTCCACAAACTCATCTGGAACTCCTCTGAGGTATAAATTATTCTAGAGTTATGCAGTACAGAGAGAGTCACATATTGCCACATCAAGGGCCTCACTGGTTTTCTGCAAGGAGCCAGAGGGCAGATGTTAGTGTTCATTTATGTTTACAAGAGCACAAAAATGAAAGAACACAAACTCATATTTGCTCTTCCTGTGAAGTTACCCTGACAAAGAAATTCCTTGTTGTCTTGAAACCACACCTCGCCACTTACATCGAATACAGAGAACTCTCACAGTGTCCACTCAGATTCAGTCCTGAAAACAGTTGTCACTCTGATTTCCCACCATCTTCCAGCCAGAAGACACCCCTGGCTGTCAAAATCCTAACTGATTAAACTTCACTTCTTTGACTTACAATTCATTAAACTGGAGCATTAACATAAGTTACACAGATAACAAATGTCCTTCTGATTGCACCTTGATCACCTTAATGTGACAAACCTACAAAGCCAGGTTCAGTCTGCTTCTAATGGTTCCTTCTAAATAGAAACAGAGCAAAGATCTGCTCAGCTGCCCTCATTTCTAGCAGAGCAGGAAGCCTTGTGGAGCCCAGGGGTCAGAGGTCTGTCCCTCCGTGTCACACACCTCTGGCCGGCGATGCTCATCCACGTCCACGGAGCCGTCCAGCGGAGTCACAAAGTGACACACGGGGTTCTTGCGCTTCTCCAGGTCTGGAACAAGAACCAAAGGGTGAGTGCTCAGCACGGGAAGGGTCTGCCAAAGGGAGCCTGGGCAGGGCTCCTTCCCAGCAACACGAGACAGGGAGCTCTCAGTACGTCCTCTGGGACCTCTCTAAGAAAGCCCTGATCCAGTGGCTCTGCTCTGAGACATCAGCCTTGAGCACAGCTCTGAGCTTGCCACTGGACAATCACTTGCACCCTCCTGTTGTTACATTTGTCTCAGGGAAGCTGTGACACAAGAACATGGTACTTACACTGCATGTACCAGGCCCTCCAGATGGCGTTATTGAGACGGATTTTATCTCTCCACTGAAGTTTCAATCCCTTAAAATTTTTCCATTTTGGTGAAACCAACCTTCCACTGAAACAAAACAGACAACAAATCATTCTCCTTTCAGTTTTTCTCTTCTCTCAAGACAACGTATCTCCCTAAAACTGCCAAAATGTCAGTAGAAAAAATTACAACAAGTCACACTTGGCCAGTGACAACTTTTGCCAAGTGTTGTCCATGGCTCACTGAGCCAGGAGACAGAGATTCATCCAGTTTCCAAGTCTCCTTCATGCTCTCATCCATGAGAACTCAGAATTAAGAACTCTCACAACTGGTCTCACAAATATCTTCAGCAGGAAGAAATTCATTTCACCCCCTCTTTTCTCCTTGCCATTATCCCACCTTTTCAAACCCCCACCTATGAGCTTCCATCAACTGAGAACAAGGTTACTCAAAATTAAGCCCCAAACCTGGCCTAGAGGTTTTTGAATGTTTGGTCACAAACAGTTGTGGCTTGGACTTTTTGAAGTTCATTTCCACAGTTCCACTAGGTTTTCCAGGCTGGCAACAGTGGAAAGGAAGAATGAAATGCCAGTTCTGGCCCAAGAAAACCCAAACCCCAACAATTCTACAGTGCTGTCAAACACAGCTGGGCACAAAGGATCATCAACAGGCTGGAAATAGTAACTCTCCTCCAGGGAAAGGCAAGGCTGGAAAGAGAAATGGCTTATGTACGAATGATCTTGGGAGGCAGGAGGGATATGGAAGGGAAAAGGAAGAAGTAACAGGGATTCCAGTCAACACTGTACAAACACAAACCACCCAGCCCTCAAAACACACCTCTATGAATCATTAATCCATACTACTGTCAGAGCAGAGGAAGTAGGAAATATTTATAGCACAGTTAACTTAAAGCCAGAGACTACAGCACAGGAATTAGTTGTGCCTATCCCAGGTTCTCCCTCTTGGTTTTTGTGGGTTTAGCTGCACGTCTTCCCAGGCAAAGGAAACAGGTTCATCTCGGCACAGCACAAGCATCAGGTCAAGAGATTATGGACATCTGCAGTAAAATGTGCACAAGGGAGTGACAGGAACAGTCGCCTCCAAACCCTCTGCCCTCTCAGGAGGGATCACTGGGGAGTGATTTCTGCCATGAACTGCAGTGGCACTGCAGGGATGTACCACAACACCCAGTGCCCCAGCACAGGCAAGCTGCCACCACACACTCAGTACACAGGAACTCACAGATGAATTATTTATCCTTAAAAGCCCCTGTTTTACACGTAAGCTCTAAAATCACTCTGCAAATTGGAAGTACATCCTACAGAAGTGCCAGGAACTTCCCTTGGCTCTCCCAGGGCCATGTAGAGGCAAGGCTGAGGCTGCAGAACTGATGATTCCCACTTTCCTATTTGGTCTGGGAAACCTCCCAGCAGCAGCTCTTTTTGAAGAAAACTTTTAATAAAACTTGTAATACCATAAACAAGTAAAAAGTCCTCACAGCCTAAACAAAAGCAGCCAGAATGCCAGAGCTGCCAATAGCAGGATATTAAAATAACACTTCCTTCAAGTATTTGGCTGACCATTTCTTCCCTCCCTTGCAAACACCACAACTGCTCTGGCCACTCCAGTACTCCCCCAACCCTCACAGTAACAGAACAGTAAATGCCACACTTCAGCCAAGTGACAGGTAAAGAAAACCAACTCTGCTCTTTCAATTTGACTACTGAGTAAAATGCCATTGTAGCAACAGGATGTAGAAATGCATCATCCAGTGAGTTGCTGCCCGACAGTAAAAACTTAAAACACATCTCCCCAAACCCCATTTTCAAGTTTCAAGACTCTCTTAGTTTATAGAAAGATCCTCAAATTAAGTATTAATGTCACTGTTCTCCAGCTGCTGTGTGTCAGGGCAGAGAGCAGATCTCTCCACCTGTTTAAGATTTCCCCCATCACCTCCAGTGTTCACTGCACACCTTGTCTTATCTTTCCTCTAAACCCAGACTGAAGCGCATCTTTTCCTATTTGTCCCTCTGTACACTGATAGTTTGGAGACAGGAGATTTAACCGATGATGCATCACCAACACTGACAAAGTGCCCACATGCCTTCGACTAAGAAATCTGTCAACTTAATGTTCATCTCTTCAGAGCTCT
>JAWWES010000037.1:10437174-10500463 GCA_035583135.1 Lophotriccus pileatus
AGTTTAAAATATTTTCTATTACATTCTTAGAAAATGTTAAACAAAAGTAGCGCATCAAAAGAAGGAAGTGATTAAGAACCTATTCTTAAAATAATTATTATTTTTAGTTCCCAAGGGAGCAAAACACAAGTCCAGCTTGAGGTCATAAGTGAAACGACTTCACCCTCAGTGGAGAGGAATCAGCATGAAGCTGACAACAATGTTTAGATACTATTTCAAATTCCAAAGTCAATGGAAAGTCAATTACTCTGAACAACACTGTGACTGAGAGCAGCTCCTTAAATGAAACCAGCCTTCAGATTTTAAAGCAGCAGAACAACAAGTTAAAACCCAAACAACCATAGAGCCCCTCGGGCTGCTGCTCCTGCCAGCTCGGCAAGAACACACCAACTCCTGCGGGAAATGCAGAGCACCTGCCCGACATCAGCACGGTCACCGTGTACCTGGCAGTGCAAACCAGCACACACGTGGTCCTGCCTCTCTCTACCACGGCTGCTGCAGCTCTGCAGAGGTGCTGTTTCCAAGGAGGGGAGCAGGAGAACACCCCAAGGGAGAACTGGACCCCGCAGTGCCCGGCACAAGCCAGGACAGCCGCACCCACAGCCAGTGGCATGGCCTGGGGACGCTGGTGCTGCACAGAGGGGGCCCAGGCAGAGCAGCACCCAGGGAACAGGGCTCTGGGCACAGCAAACAATGCTGGGGGAATAGGTGCCTTTCCTGTTTTCCTCACTGTCACACACATATCACATCAAAGCAGCTGAAAACCATCTGGTGGATAATGTGCAGTGCATTCCAGCAGCTCAGCTCAGTCTCCCATGAAGAAATCTCCTCCTCCTCCTCCTCCTCCTCCTGCTGAGACCAAATGTCCTCAAGTGATTTGACCCCAGCAAACCAGCCAAAAAAGCCTCCCCTGAACAGCCAACAGAGCTGGAATTTCCCCTGGACACAGTGGCCCCAACGTGCTTCAGAGAGTCACAGGGCTGCCAGCAGAGAAGCCGCAGACACCCCAGGCTGTCACTTCCATGTGCTGCAGCTTTCACCTGTGAGCCCTGGATACACCCAGAGAGCTGGAGTTTTTTCCCAGCTCAGGAACTACCTGAGCCAATAGATACAAGCAGGCAGACAGATAATGCAGCACTAATCTGTCACAGTAACAAACCCCTCTTCATTTTTAAAACTCCAGGTTAAGCAGCTGTGTTTTAGAAACAATCACAAGCCTTCAAATATCACAAAACTTGCAGCAAAGTACAAGAAATAGACGTCCACTGTGAGAGTGTGACCTGATTCCCTTCAATGTGTTTTGTTTTCTTCTTCAATTAACTGAAATGTAATTAGGAGAAGGTTTGGATTCTAACAGCACAAAACAGATTTTTACCCTGGCAATATCCATCTACATGCAAAGTTTTGCCTCTGAGAACCTCATCATTTTGTTCTATATTAATAAACCCAGCTAATGAATGACCTTGTAGGATATTTTAGCCGTGTTTTTGACTCAGCAGGGACAAGGCAGATGGGTGACCTTCTCTCTTAGCAGGTACAGGGCACACGAGATGCCACTCACAGCTGTTAAATTGACTTCAAATTTAAAGCAGTAGCTCTTATAGCACTGAAAAAACATCCAGTTAACAACTCCAATGAAAAAACTCCTTCCAACTTCTGCAGAAGCACGATCAGGCTCTGATATGACTCACAGCAGAAGAATCCCCTGTTCTCCTCCCTTAATCAGAGGATTTTAAGATGGACTTCACTCAGCATAAAACCATGGCATGAGCACCCTCCAGATCTGGGCAGAAAGGGACATTTATTTATGTGCAAACCCAGAAGAATTCAGGGGTTTTTTCATTACTAATGAGCCTTAAGGAACATCAGCATTTTAAGAAACTAATTTCTACAAAGAACACTGAAGAGGCAGACAAAGAGATGTTAAAATAAATTCTACCCAAGCCAAGCCAACCTCAAAAGGCTGGTCTGGTCAGCTTATTTATTCTCCACTTATCAGGTGGTTTGAATTCATATTGATTAAATGGAAACTGGAGGTATAATATGGTAGAACTTAGGGTTTTCATACAGCTCAAATGCCTCATTCAGCTGTTTCTGGTTCCACTCGCTGTTCCCCAATTTTTTCCCTCCCTCAGAAATGCTCACAACAGCACCACAGCCTTATGTTTAAATCCCCTTCTAACAGAAGACTTTGCTGTGAACACCAGCCTGAGAAATCTCTTTTTCCCATTCAGAAAAATGTAAGTTCATTCTCCACACCATGACACGTAAATGTTGCTGAGCAGGACTTTCAGCTGGCAAGCGAGCTTGGGATTGTAGTGAACTAAATGCTGCACAAAGTCAGAGCTCCTTCCAATACCCTGGGAGGGATGAAGTGCAGGATCTTGTGCTTAAAAATAAGGAAACAGGGAATTACATGCCAATGGCTACAAAGTGGGACATGGATTTTTTTAATGTCCCACTGTACTCTGCACATAAAATCCTCATTTCCAGCCTCTCATCTTTCCCTTGTTGTGACTGCAGGAACAAGGAAAACCTACAGTTGGCTCTCCAGCTCAGGAGGTGTTATTTCTTCTTTTGCACTCAGAGAGCACCTGGCCAAGATCTGTACTTGGAATTCAAACACAAACCTCCCAGAGCTGTTGTTTAGATTCCATAGGCCCAGCTGCCCAAATATGTATTCCCAGCAAGCACAGCACATTCCCTGGGAAGCAGCTACTGCAGACCTGCAGGAATCACTTCTACAGACCACTGGGGTCTGGTGTACTATGGTTGTAAACAAATTATTTTGTTTGCAAAGCTGAAGGTTGTTAATTCAGTTTAGGAGAACAAGCTGCAGAAATGTGTTGTGTTTCCTGTTTGGGTAACAGATTCCCACTGCCCTTGTGCTAAAACACCTCTTTTTTGCCTTGTCAACCTCTGGTCAAAACCCACTTCCTCTGCGCCTCCCCCCAGCTCCTTCCTGTACACGATCATGCAATTTAAGTAGAGTAAGAATTTTCCTTTCACTACAGGTAATGGTAACGAGGCTCTTAATTTAAGCAACAGAAAGAGAATCTGATTTGATAGTACAGTAGCTAAATAAATCAACTTCTTCAGCAACACCGAAAAGGAACTGTTTGGCTTCTCCCCAGCATTTTTTTTTTGAAGGCGTGGTTTTAGTTTGTGTTTTAATCTCTGATCTGTTTTGTTGGGGAGTTGGGCCTGTCAGCTCAGCTCTCCAAGAGCCAAAACTAACAGTATTTCCCCAAACAAAGGTTCATTCAGAGAATCAGATTATATGCATTGTGTACTGGAGCAAAGAGGCAGGGGAGAGGAACCAAAACATTTCTACACGGAGTGGATGTGTAGGACTGGCGAGGAGGCCACACTGGAGCATCTTCCTATTTGTACCTACAGAGTTAATCCCAGCTGCAGCCTGAGGATACTAATCCCAGACAGAGCTCATTTTAAGAGCCAGATTTAGGGCAGGTCATCTGTTTGGTTACCTGGTTCATCCTCCTTACCTGAAATCCTCCCTCCAGGGATGTGCAAGGGGAAAGATGTTCTACTGCCAACACTCCACACAGGAGAGGAGGGAGCTCCGTGCTGGAGCTACAGCAAACATTTTAAAACAACCAAACCACCCCCACCATCTGATTAATCTCCTTTTAAAAGTAACACTTCAGTCTTGAAGACAGAGGCACTGAGAGAGACAAACATTCTTCCTCTATCATGAGCGTTATATATTAAGAAGTGCCAGAAGAACAAAACCAGAAATCAAAGTCAGCCACTGGCAAATGGGACTTGCAACACCTGCCAAGGAACATGTTATCTCTACTGATTTCACATAGGCAGGCTCAGGTATGCACCTCCTGAGATGGAACAGCAAAGGGAAAGGTCACTTGTACACCAGAAGCAAATACTCTTGTCCCAAACGCACTATAAACCTTCATTTATTTATATTATAAATTCAACACTATTTGAAGCAACGTCTGGAAGCTTAAATGAATTTGCATAAATGAAGGTTCACAGTGCCTGGGCTCTTGCTCTGGTAACACCCTGTCTGTGCTGGACTCACAAATGGCCAAGCAGATGTTGTGGCACACAAGTGCTCCCGTGGCAGCAGACCTGTGCTTTGCCAAGGAAATGTCCTCCTCAGGCTGAAGCAAGAGCTGAAAAACTCCTGCTTTGAGAGTGTTATCACATCTGCCCTGAGAGCTTTTCATACCACCACCACTGAGTCAATCAAGGAAAGGAGTCTCGTGCTCCAGTTCAAGCCAAACACAACAGGGCCAGGGCCTGCTGTGTGCACAGGGAGCCTGGTGGGATGGACCTCTGAGAAATGCCTGCACCAGATGCAGGTTTCAGACAAGTTATGGGAGGGTGAAAAGTGCACAGGGCAAAGGGGAACATAAAGAACAGTACAAATATCAAGGAGACTTGGAGGGTGGAGTGTCCTTTAGATGGTGTCTATTTAAAGACTCAGAATATTTAGAGAGTTTCTCATTTCCAGTCAGAAATCAAAAGATATTTCTAGACATGTTCCTGCTTTTCAGACATTTGTCCAACATTGACTCACTTTACTACAGAACTGAAACAACAAGAGAAGAGAAAAAGCTTCATAAGAAATGCCACTCACATGTCAGTCAAAAGTCTGAGAAAGGGGCCTCACCATCATCTCTGCCACTGCTGACCCTCCCCAAAACCTCCCCCTGACCCCTGCTGGGCTTCAGTTTTGTAGAGGGACCAAATCATATACTTTGTAACTGTAAAAATATTATCACTTTAGAAAATATCACACCCCTCAACTGTCAGAAACCAGGATCTTCAACAAAGGACTGCCAGAAACATCATTATGAAAACAGGTGCTGACACACAGGACTAACACAGTGTCATTTTTAGAGCAGCTTCAATATAAAGGGAAGTGATTCCTACTCACTTATTTCACAGTGCCTTGAAATTTTCCACTTCTTCCTAAAACCTGCTTTCTGCCACTGGCTTTTCATCAACCTCCTCAGAATCACAATATTCACTACAAAGAGCTGTTTTCCCACACAGATGATCAGGAACTGCACCTGGGGCTGGATCAAGGGTTGGACTTGATGATCTCTGAGGTCTCTTCCAACCCAGTTAATTCTATGATTCTATTCCTTCTCATTTAATAGGTGGCTGTTGGCAAGGTCCCTCTTATACAGAGAGCTACATGTCAGGATCTTTTTGAACATGAAGACCTCAGCCCAGATTAACGAACTGATAGAGATGTGAGACGATCTGGGGCTCTGAATGATGGTTCAAAGCTTCTGAAAAACCCAAACAAACCCTATCAGTGTGACAGATCAGCACAGCTCTCTGAGCAGCGCACACACCACCAGAGCCCAGAGCTGTTTACCGTGCGGGAGAAACCCGAAACCAGCTCTATCCACAGAGGATAGTGTAACATTCTCTGAACAACGTTACAAGCCTATAAATATACTGCAAGAGTTCTGGGGATCTTATTCTTGAAAGCCCCTTAAGGGTTTGCAAAAGCAGAGATGCTCCCCCAGCTCCCCCCTTATGACACAAAGCTTTCATACCAGCTGTCTGCAGCCAGCTCCCCGCAGCTTGAAAAACACCAGGCTCGTTCCCAAATCCAGTTATTACAGACTCAAGACTTCAACAACACATACAGTTTATTCAAAGTTTACATAAAAGCTGAACCAGAAACTATACAACAGGCAGAAGCAGGCTAAGGGCGCCAATGTGTTACTACTGACGCTACTGAAAGATCAATCAAAATCTCATAGAAAGGTAATGTAGGGAAAAAACTCCTTCCAGAATTAACACGAAACAGCCTGGAATGTGGGAAAGGAGTTTAGGGAAAAATAAAATCACTTCTAAAAGGTCATGCATGCCTCACAGGAAAAACCTCTACTCAGAGCTTTGTTGGATGCGCGTGCAAAGGAATGCTTTGGCAATGCCTTCACCAAAACCAGCCCTTCAATTCCAGGGGAACATCCCAGGGACCTGTGAAGTGGCAGTTCCTGCCATGGGAGCAGCCACATCCCAAACACGGCAGTGAAAGTCCCTGGGATCCACTGTTCCAAGAGCACAGCCTCCGAGGAAGGGGGAACATTCGGAGAACAAGCAGTGGAAAACAAACCTTCACCTCTGGGTCAGCAGCTCAGACGGGAGCTGGGAGACCTGCAGCAGCACAGGGAAGGCTGTGAGTGACCCTTCCCTGTTAACTGGGACACGGGGCTGGCTGGGGAGCACCAATGCTCGTGCCACTCAGTGCTCAGCACACCCTTCCCAGAGGGCTCTTGTTCCCCATTTAGGACTGGAGGCCAAGGGCGATGCCTGGTTCCCACACACAGACGGAAAGAAGACCAGCCCTTTCCTCAGGGAAGTGCCTCCAGTCCTGCTGAACTGTTGAATCTGTTACTTTATAATGATGGTTATGGACACCATGACAAAAGTTTCATGGCAGTTAACTTTATAAAGTAAAACAAACAGATGTAGCCCCATTCCTTACCAAGGACACACTTCCATATGGACCAAGATGGTTTGTGTCCCAAAGCAAGCGGTGACTGCAACACATAATAATATCAGCACTTCCCTGAATCTTACTACAAACAAAAAAGTCACCAAATGACCCTCATACAAGTCTCTTCGAGCCACATTTTGCCCATGTGGCAAAATTACAAGAAAGCAGCCTCAATCTTGACTTTGTAGAGTCCTCTAGAAAGCTGACGTGACAGGTAAATAACACTTCTTATGTATTTATTGCTATAGAGAGAAGCAACCCCTCTAAACCTCCTCAGATCTGTCTCCCCATTTCCCAAGGGCTGCTTCCATCCACCCAGCCGATAATCACCCCATGCCAAGCTCAGACACCAAGCCTACTAATGTGCTAATAAAAACTGCTAATAAAAGTTTTAGGCTCCTTAAGCTCTGCCAAGATTTTTACTGGAGATTTGAGGGTTCCACTTGTACAACTGGATACTGGAAACAGTTGGGTTTCTAAACCCATGCTGGGTTCCTAAACAACAGCCTTCACACCCCAAAAGTTTATTAGAAACAGTAATGAATTGGCTTTTCTTGCAGAATTCTGTGCATCCACTTGCA
This sequence comes from Lophotriccus pileatus, assembly GCA_035583135.1. Classification (NCBI taxonomy): domain Eukaryota; kingdom Metazoa; phylum Chordata; class Aves; order Passeriformes; family Tyrannidae; genus Lophotriccus; species Lophotriccus pileatus. The sequence continues at coordinate 10,444,261 of JAWWES010000037.1, forward strand.
GTCTCCAAGCTGAGCCATGTTCTTCAATAACATTTGCTGATTTGCTAAAGCAAATGAGTGAAATCTAATGAGGTTTCCCAAGAAGGGTTAACTGTGTCACACAGCAAGAGACAGACCAGAACTCAGGAATGCCTCTGGTTCCCACCAATCTGATTAGAGATTACTCCTCCTCACAGGAGGAACAACTCAGATCACAGTGTCATTCCAGTCACAAACATACTGGCTCTCTGCTTTCACAACACCGTGGAATATCCAGGATATTCAGGCAGATGGTGAGGGAGGGCAGCAGCACCAACCAGGGCTGATATAACAGAGCAGCAGCACAAACTGGCCTTACAGCTTCCAGAGACCAAATGCTGCTTGGAATTTTTTTCACAGCTGACACCAAAACACTGCCCAGCTCGCTCCAGAGCTCTCCTGCTTTAGCAAGAGCTGCAAGAACACCCCTCCAGGTTGGCCACGGGTCCAGCATTCCCAGTACTGTCCCCAGCCCTGGACAGGTGCTTGGGGAGGAGTCAGAACAGGACGAGCACGTTTCTGTGACTCTCCTGCCAGCTCCAACAACCAGCCCCCCTCAAATGTAAAGGAAAACGATGTTAACAAGTACATTAACTCGCTCCCTAACACTGAATTGGAATAGCTACATAGCTGCCCTTTTTGCTGTGTTTATAGACACTTTCTCCCCCCCAATATCTGTGTGAGTTGAATATGTCCACTGATTTAGCAGGTGTGTGCTTTGAAAAGGGAGGGATAATGACATTCTTAGTATAGAACAGCCAGTGTGGTGACCACTGCAATGACCCAGATGCCCCAGCTTCTGGACGGATTGGTTTGGATTCTCAGCTATTTCACAATCTCTGCTTTCTATTTTTGACAGGGTTTAGGTGTCAAACGTGGCCGCTGATTACCTGAAGCGAATGCAAATTCCCCCTCGAGGATATCTGTATTCCTGATCAAGTCACTTCTCCCATCCCAACAGTTCATTTGAAATAAGCTGATAACATGCAAAGAACTTCTCTGGCTCTGAAACAGATCTCAGCATTTCACAACCACATCCAAATCCTTTGACTAAGTCCTTCCTTTCCAAATGTTTCATATCCTCAAACCCAGAGAAGTCATTTCCGTACGTGTTTCCAGGTCACAGACCTGTTCCCCCCGACCCCTACAACCCCTCCACTCAATTTGCTTTCCCAAAGGCTGAGTTATAAAGAGCAAAAGCAAGTAGTTCTTTGCCTTTCACCATTTCTTGCTTTCCCACATCTGGCACACCACCACCACCACGTTTTGATTCCAAGTTCACTCAACCTCCATCCCCAGGGACAGATGTTTACCAAGCAAACAGAGAGCTGGACTGAGCTGTGCAGATACCAACGTGCAGGATTTTATAGAGGGAACCAGTTTTACCTTCTTTGGACACTGGACAGAACAAGCTAACGGGAGAAGCATGACATGTAACCAGACCTGTATGTGCTGCTGACAGACAAGCAAATTTCAGAGCCCATTCCTGAATCCACAACACAGCTTAGCAGGACCAGGACTTCACTGGTCAAATACCAGGAGTTCTCCTGATGCACAGCTGTCACTGTAATTATTACTAACAGAGCTTGACTTGCCATGGGGAAGCTTACTCAGACCACAGCTCCCATACAAACATGCAGAAATTCATCAGGGTGAGCACAGACCAACCATCCTAGAACATAACAAATGATAACATTCTTTGCTCTGGGAAACATGGCAGCAGATAACAGCCATATCCAGTGACTGGCAGATCAGGAATGCAGTAAGATCTTCCCTTGCCTCTTCCTGTTTGGCATTTCTTCTCTAACAGCTGCCAGACCTACAAGCCCAGATATTTCCTTTTTAACTTTTTTTATAAGTTTCCCTTTTTTACCTGCACGCCTTTCCTTTCTTACATTGCTGATCACTTCTGCCTCCAACACACTGCAAAGTAATGGCTTTCAATAACTAACACAGGCTACATCAAGGGTCACCCCACAGCACCAAAAGCAAAAGTCTGCATGATAAGATAATCAAGAGCAGTCATGGGCTTCAAAGAAAAATCACAAAGACCTGAGAAGTTCTTCCACAATTTCTGCTCCATTTGGTCTCTGTCCCTTTGGGAATGGTGTCAACAGTGAGGACAAACAATGAGCAGATTTTACAGCACTCTAAAATCTGGATGCAAGATGCAGCAAGCAGAATTTAGCAGAGCAACCTGTGATGGCTCTCACAGCGTATTCACACGAACAAAATGAAATGCAGCAGGCCCGAGTTATTTTTAGGACTATTGTGAAACCCCAGTGTCACTTCATTCCAGCTGCTCCAAAGATACAGCAGCAGCACCACACAGCCTGGGCTCTGTCTCATCACTCCTGGCTGCGTGGAACGAGTCTCACCCTTGCCCTACATTAGAATTCCGATGCCAAGGCAGTGAAGTCCCTGGCACAGACGGGGCCATGTGGATGAGAAGGGTGTTTTGGACAAGGAGCTCACGTGGGCTGAGGAAGGGTCTGGCTGTTGGATAGAGGAGTCCCTGTGTTGCTGCAGCCTGGCCAGAGGTCTCCTGGCCATGCTGGCCAAGGTCACTTCAGCTGTTGTTGAACTGCTGCAGGCAGAGCACTCGTTACTAAGGGACCTTGAGGGAAGGGAGAGTAAACAGAGGGAAAGGACAGCCAGGATTTCGAGTAAACACCCCATGCTAGAGAGTTCTGAAAACAACAAACTTGACAGATCCCAGAAGGAAACCCTTCTTGGTGCCTCTGCAATGTTTGCTCTGAGCTTGTTATGCAGACAACAATCCCATCTCTGAGGAATAACAGGCTCCACTGTTGGAAGGATCAGTGAAAAGAAAAGGCCTCATCCTGCTTCCATGTGCTTCTGCAGTTCTGTTCTGGGCAGTGGTACAAGATGCACACAAACCTTTCAGGACAGAACAGTTGTACACTCTCCTTCCTTTGCTCCTCCAGCCTGGCAGGACACAGCCAGGCCCAAGGGCCTGCATTCAGCACAGCCATTCCAAAGGCAGCAAAGGCTCTGCTGTTCACACAAGCTCCCAGCACAGCTGCCTCTGGAGCATCCACACACACAGGACTCTCTTAGAATATCAGGGCAGATACAGCACAGGAGGCAAGCCAGGCTGAGGACCACAGACACACCACACAGAGGGGTCAGAGCAGGGCACACCCACAGGCTGCCACCTTCCCCCCAGGTTTGCAAGACCCAAGTATAAACAGTGCAGCTGCTGTCTCACTCCCAAACCCAGTCAAAGCAATCCTCTTTCTCAAGAAGGGCAAACCTATTGCACAAGAACAAGGCTATCTGGATCTTCTCCTTACCCCTCTGTCACCCTTAAGGCTCAACTCCTCAATTCTTGTTCTTATTCACAAGCCAACCCTAGTACAAATAAACCTCAGCCAACACTAGCAAAGATGAGACCACCTTTCCATCTCCCAGCTGAGATGAAAGAAGCCCTTTCAAGCTCAAGCAGAAACAAAGCTGCAGCAAACATGAGAGCCCTGTACTTGGATAAGGACAGCTCTTTATGGACTAAAAGGGCATCTCCCCACCTTTCTTCCTTTGCTCCTTTGGCTCAAAGCAGCCTCACCTCTTCTATTTCTGCTCTGAACTGTCCCCCCAAAATTCTCTCCTTTGCTTCCCAAATCACTGGAAGAATGCAGAGGGACATATTGTTAATCTGCAATAAAACAGAAGCACAAACACTACAGATGCACTCTACCCATTAAGCTATCCTCTGCTTGCTCTGTAACTGAGCAATAAAGACACCCCTGGAAATCCAGAAACCTCCCATTATAATTAAAAAAAGATAAATGTATCTCTGTATGTAGGAAGACATTACCACATATAAAATACTACAGCAAAAAAGGACATTAAATATAGCAAAAAAAGGAGTGTATCCAGTGCTTCTTTGCGCCACACAATCAGCTAAACTAGAAGTAGAGAGATGAAAAGGCCTCTAACTGTACATTAGTATTGTAGATATGTGCTGCGTGAACACAAAACCAAGGACAAAAAGCTCTCCAACGAGTCATTAAAACCTTTCTGTGCTTCTCAGGAAAAGTGATCAATTCATTAAGCACCATGGTGAGCTACTTACACAGCTCAGCCCTTTCCTCACATCGCGGTACGTCACAAACCCTGTCACGGCCAAGGGTTATCTGGGGGTCAGCAGTGGCCCGGCCAAAACACACCGACATATCACTAATTGGAGGGAATCAGATTCTTTCACTAATACCTTGCTACAAGATAATCCTCGCAGTGGCCTGCAAGCTCTTCCCATCTGGCCTGTCACCTTTTGTTTTACAGTCTCAAAGGTGACACAGCAGCTCTGAGAACCACTCCTGACACCCTGGGCTTTGTAGCTACACGTACCTTGCAGGTGGTCTGGATAACCAGCCAAGGGAAGGAACTTTTTATCCACCTGACAATAGAGCTGACAACCCAACTAAAAATACTAGTCTTCCACAAGCTAACTGTCACTGAGCTTGCTCTTAAGTAGCAGACAGTTTCCATACCTTAAGGCACAAACTGAAATCCGCTTAACAGAGCGGGGAATGGCAATCCCCCTGCAGCCAGTCATTCACACCACACAGAATGGCCAAGGTGCCATCCAGGCTCTCCTGTAACACTTGCTCCTCAGAGGCATTAAGCCTGCAAGGGGCCTATAAGAGATTGTCACATGTATGGGAATCACAGTAAGATAAACATTATCCCTGCGGGAGCTGGAGTGAACATGTGCTCCATCCAACACTCCCTTTAAGCCAGGGAGGCAGAGTCCAGAACTGCAGCACGTCCAGCCAAGGCAGGAAAGCAGACCAGGAGCCCTTGTCATTCCTGCTGGCAGAGTCAAGGGGGTCCCTTCACAGGCAGGGTCCTCCTGAGGCCTGGAGCAAATCTCTCCTGCAGAAAGCGGTCATGCCTCTAATGCAATCAACCACCTGACAGCTCAGGGAAGCTGACACCATTTAGACTTCCAAGCCAACAAAACACCCCTCCCCAGTTGAAAAATCCAAATTCCTCCATGCATAACACAGCTCTCGTTGTTCTAAAGGCAGGAGGGTTTTCTAGAGTCTCCAAAAGGCCACTATCAGCACCAGACTCGTGAATCCAGGGTGAAGTTCCAGGTATTGAAGCTTCCTCGGTGACTGCACCATGACAGCAATGAGCCTCTCAGAAGCAGACACCGGTCACAGCAGGGAGCAGGGGTTTTTCACAGGCAGCTCCATGAATGCCCAAAGCACTCAGCAGAGCTTTGCCTTCCAGGAGCATTAGGATTACCATTAAAACATCAGCCTGGTTTTATTACTCTGTGATTTGTATCTGTAGGGTTCCTCATCACTTACAGGAGCTTTTCTAGCAGAGGTGTCAATAAGCTGCACATCTTCCTCCTCCCATCCTAAATCTTTCTTCCATTTGTCTCCTTTTCTTTATTATTTAAGTTTGTAGATGAAATGTCATCTCTGACACTGCTTCCTTTTAGACTCCTGTGTGAGCTCACCTCTAAATCTCACCTCTTTGTTTCCCCCTTTCAAAAAGGCCAGCACACACATCTGGGGCTCTGAAGGGTTGAGACTGTTTGGGTCATTTTTAGAAGGGAGAAAGGGAGGAAAAAGCAGTAGCTGATTTATCTAAGATCAACAGCCAAGAAACCAAGGGCCAGTGAAGAGCTTTGTGCTTGTGTCACAAAGTAAATAAGCTGTGGCAAACGCACACTGGAACGTTTCCGATGGCAATTGCTCTTCACTCACAAAGGGATGGCCACATTAATTATATCGGGAATGGCACCAAGTCAGCCTGTTCTACGTTCAAAAACAAACAATCAAAAGTGGTCTTCCAGCCCCCATTTGAACAAACAAACAAAAAATTATTTGAAAAGACTGTGTTTAGAATTTCTATTCTAGTAGTAAAACTATCAGAAGCCATTTCTGGAAAACCTTGCTTTTCCTAACCGCATTTTTCAAGCCTTCCTGCTTCAGAAACTGTGACAATAGTGAAACCCCAGCTTGCACTAAAAACAATCAGATCCAGGTTCTTCCATCACTGTCTGAAACACAAAGAACCAACTCTATTTTCTTTGGAGGCAACTGAAACAAGTACTTTTCCTAATCATCTTCATAATTGTTTTATGGGCACGTTAAAGATTTCCTTCCCAGAGCCAAAGGAAAATTGTATGAAAGCTGTAAAATCTTTCTATAGCCATCAAAGAGTTTAGAAAGCTTGCCTTTTTCCTCAGAAGAAGCTTAGAAGTTTTGTCTTTAAAGAAACTGCTTGTGCCAATGACATTAAGATATCAAAGGACAGATGAGGAAAACTGTAAATGCAATTAATGTCTGCATACAAAGAAAGGAAGCAGCATATAGTCTGTAGTCTGCTAATTAAAAATAAAATACCAGATTAAACCCAAACTGCTCCAAGTTTCTAAACTGATAAGGATTTTTGCTGTTGTGTTTTAAAAAGACATCCCTTTCTCCCTAATAGCAAAAGACAGCAAGGCAGCATGAGAAGAGCCAAACCAGGAACCCCAGCTCTCCTATCCCTATTTTACTGGGTGATCATCCATGACTTCCATATCTGGGTCCAGCCAGCTCACTCCCTCCCTTTATCAGGCACACCCTCCTGAAGTGATTCCTGTCCAGGTCTCCCATCACAGATCAAAGCACAGGGAATAAAGGTTGGACTTTTCTGACTCCAAACACACCTTCAATCATTTACCCTCACTTTCCATATATTCTTCCCTTTCATACCTATTTCTCCTGCCCTGAACAGCACACAACACCCACATCTTTTCTCCCCAAATCATCTCATTCACTTCTGTCGTCTTTATCAGATCTCCTCAAAGTACAGCTCCAACCTCTTTTCTTCTCCACAGTGTCCCTTACTGTCCTCAGAGACTTCCCTTTCCTCCCTGCCATTCCACCCAACCCTCCTGCTGAACATTTCCTCACTCACACCAGTTGAGGGAGTTTGTAACCCAGGCTCAAACCCACCCAGTCAGCTGAGACAACCTTTGTTTGACTTGAACTTCACAGTATCGTTTCCGCCCCCCTTCCTGTTTCCATCCTTGTGACCTCTGTCAACACCATCCAGCTCATCTCGTGGCTTTACCTTGGCCCTTCTAATTCATTCAATGCATTCCTCAAAGATCCTCTTAATTTCACTCCAAATCTCAGTGAGTTTCCACCCTCATTCCTTGCCCTCTCAACTCTTCCTGCTTTGCAACAGATCCAAGTCCTGTTATTAGGGGGAAAATCCCACCCACCCACCCACAACAATTTAGAATTTACTCTCTACTTCAAGCCTGTGACATCCCAGAAATGCCCAACCTTAGGCTCAATATGGCCACAAAGCTCCCTTTATTCCTCCCCACCTCTTCCCAGCTCGCAGCATCACCAGATACCCCTTTGTTTGATCAAGACTAATCACTGCTTAAGGACACACAGTCAGATAAGCAACTGCTCAAGTGACTGTATATCAACTCTGCTTTCCAAAAGAATGGAAAGAATGGAAATTTTTTTTTCCCCCACATGGGAAAGTAACAATCAAGAATGATTCAGTGACCTACTAAAGGGGCGTGTGGAAAAACAAAACAAGAGTAAAGCTAAGACCTGAATTTCGGGTTTCTTGGCTTCAATTCCTCCTGCCACTCAGTAGAAAGAAATTAAAACGGGTAAAGGGGAGAGGACTGGAAATCAATGTGTTAATTTCTGTTGCCATCAAACTCCATTCACAGCACACCATAAACATGCAGCGCAAAATCTGCACTAAAAGTAATGCCCAAATCTCAACAGTTCAGCCAAGTTTTTTCAGAGCATGCAACAGTTACTGAGAACTGGCAATCTGAAGACAAAGCAGCTCCCTCTTCCCTGTTTCAGCAATCCATCAAAAGTGATGGTTATGAAATCCAAGTTGTATTTAAGCCAGGAAATAACATCTGTTTACTGAGTGAAAACACCAGATGAGAACTGCAAAACATGTACATGGTAAATCAAAAGATGATATCAACAATATGCTTTTTTAATGAAAAATGTGACTACTGTGCACATACCTCTGTAGTAACACCCTGCACAACCAGGCCCACAGAAACCACTAACAGCTTGGGACCTGCAGAACCACCAAAATAGCCAGGAGCAACACGAAAAAATTGTCCCCGTATCCAAACCTCTGTCTGCAGGATTTGTCTGTTCCTCCTTGAGTCGTGTGTAGCCCCGAAGACACCAAGACCCTAATCTGAACCAAGGCCACATCACACTACCACTACTAAGTGTTTACTTTGGCAAAGAAACGCATCTTTGAGAGGAGAACAGCTCAGCAATCGTTCTGCAAATTGTCCTGAGGTTCAAGGTTGTCAAGGTGGAATTTCAAAGTGCATCTTACTCAGAGCTTAAAAGCTTGTGACTATATCAAGCATTTGACATAAGCAGGGTAAGAGGCTCAGAACCAACGTCCTGCTTCACTGCACCCTGAATACGGCATCCTTGCCTTGAAGGGACGGTGTTATGGTTAATAAAGACTCATAACACAGCAACTCCATTCAAGTTTGGCTTAATTCACAGGGTGAATACCAGTGTTTTTATCAGAGTAGTTTCTACAAGCAGCGTGTGAAATACAGAACTCAATTCTGGACGTTTTTAATCTCAAACTTGCCATCAGCACTGCTAAGAACTTCCCCAAACAAACACATGATGCGTTAACAAAGAATACGTGGCAAAAGTGCTTTGGAAGCAAGCTGACCCCTAACGTCAGTCCACCGAGGAAGGGAATATTTTTGGCTTATATGAAGTGAAAAGGTCATATTGCCAAAGAGGAGAGATGAAATCTAGAAACGGCCTGGCAAGCTGTTCACAAGGCAGCCTTTGTCCCAGTTCCCAGAGCCCGCTCTCCTGTTCCGTGCAACTTTAACAGGCGGGACCCAGAAGGTTTTAGACAAGTATCTCATGCCAAAGTTAAAGCTCTTACCTCAAGTACAACACCTGGCACGGTGCTTAAGCTCTTATTAGGAGGCAAGAGAACTCTGAGGATACTTAAGAATAACTGAGCCCACAAAGTCATCTTCACCTACCCTATCAACCCTACCACAGGTAGGCACAGACTGCCATAATAACATGCAATACAAGTTTAAAAAGAACATCACTCAGTGTGTGAGTAATACTGTTAATAATTCCTAAAATAAACCTTGTGCTTTGTTTACATGATCTACAGGACCACACAACTGAGAATTGTCTCTACTGCAGAGATTGTCTCCCAAGCAGTGCACAAGAAGGGAACCTTCATACAGAAAATTAAGGACTTACAGGGGTCCCAGAGCCTCATCAACCTCTTATTTCTTTGCAGGGCACATATACAACATCCTGGGTAAGGCTGACTGAAATCTGCACTGTCACTTATCTACTTTACACCCAGAGAAAAATAACAAAGAAGTTGTCCTAAATCTACGTTTCCAGCAGCAATAAGTTGTATTTCCTACTCCCTGCAACAATTACATTAGTCATTCCAGCAGGATTTACCTCGCTGTCCTAGAGACAAATTGACTCCTAACACACATTTTTCAGAGCTCCACATGCAGTTCAGAATACACAGAGCTGCGCTTCCAAGTGCCTATTTCAGGTTTTGAATATTAGACAAACTATACATCATTGTTCCCAAAGCAGAGTTTTCCACAGGGAAATCCAGTGCCCCATATTCCAGCCTCTTAGGGCAATAAATGGTTTATAGTGCCCTTTTGTAAAGCACAGATTTTCACTTCACATAAGCCTCCAGCCCACATTCTACATGGAGCTGAACAGGATTCTTCCAATGAAGACAACAGGCCTCCAAAATTGAGAGGAAAAAATTCTTCTGCCCCAATCTCAGGAAAAAAACCCTTCATGATATGCTGTTGCTGGAACATTTCCGAATACAGTTCGGCTTTGGGAAGTTATTTCTGGGTAATGTAATTATTTGGATAATGGTAAAGTTACTATTAAAGGCCTTTACTAAATTAAATATCAAGATGATGTATCATTTTACTTAATTCTGCACACTGCAGGTCATACAACTGTTTCCCATTAGAATGAGCAGTGTCAAAGCTCTTTTTCATTTCGGAAAGCACATTTTTTAAGATCCTTTTGCCTTCACAGTGGCCTGCCTGCCACAGGGCAGTTCTAGCTACCTCCACACACCCAGGTCTGCAAGGTCACCTTGTTTTAAAGAGCTGAGATGAAGAGGCTAAGAGGGGAAAGCCAATGTCCTTTCACCTCTGTCGGTGTGGAACAGCTCCCACCATCAATCTCAGGAGGAAAACGGGTGACATTTAGATAAAGCCCAGCCTGCGTGATACCTGTTGTAAACCCCACTGTTTATAAGTAACTTATTGATTTGGAAAACTGCTTTTAATCTGCTCACTGTACAGGGGACTACGCTATAGGCATATTTTCCCCCCTGTGGAACTGGCTTATCTGAAATGAGACTTTTCAAGCCATGCAACTGGATACGTGACTGAAACAGCTGTGATGAACATTACAGTCAGCTTGGCTTGTACTGCTCGAAGGCACAAGGGAATCACTTCTCTGGTGTTCAGAAAGGGCTTTTTCTTAAATCATAGGAAGTCTGACAGTTAACAGCAGAAAGCCAAATAAAAAAAAATAAGTAAATTACATCACAATTAAAAGAGCCCAGGCTACACCAGATATCCGTGATTCAGCATAAATTTGGTCCCTTCCAAACACAAACCACCCGAGGTAATGACCAAGGTAATGACCGAGGTAATCTAGAAAAACTTTGCTTTCTAGTCCATCAGCAAAGTTAATGGATAGCACACATTTTACTGCTTCTCTTTAAAACTTTAAACACTGAAACACTAGAAAGGGGTGTCATGTGTAAATAAATACTACACAGAGAGCTCTGTTACAGCAGCTTCCTTGGGATTGTATTTAACATAGCTCTGGAAACACGGGGAGTCAGCTCATGCTCCCACAAAGCAAAAAAAAAAAAAAAAAACATTTCTACATCTTTCTGTGCTCCAGTTTTGGTTTCCACACCCCCCAGTTCTTTTCTAAAGTGAATTTCCATCCAGCATAAAAAATGTTAACACAGAATCTGAGTGTTTTGTCAGTGCTGGGTCTGATATAGTGGGAAAGGTACAGCTGAGGCAACAGCCACGAAAATATCCCCATAAACCAACCAGGATCAAACCCAGCCTGAAGCACAGCACAGAGGGCAGTTGCTGTTTACCTGAGGAGAATGTGGACAGAGCCCTACAACCTACACACTTAAATTAATCAATTGTTAAACAGAGATAACTCCTCATTTCACACCCACGTTCATCACCCCAAACCAGACTTTCCAAAATTATTTTAATCCTTTTTAGACACAAGTTCACAGCGGGTTTGTTGAGCAGATTTAAAAAGCCATCAAGTAATCAGGCTGGATCCTGGCAGGATGTTTCAGGGCTGCAACTAAGCAAACCCTGAGGTACCCAAGCACAGAAGCATTAACAACGTGCTTTCCTTTGGCAGCCTCGAAGAAGATATTTTCTGCACCTCGTCTCATACCAGCAAGCAGGGTAAAATTATTTCTTCTAAAACAGGTTTGGTGCTCAGTTTGTGCATCTGCACCAGAGTTCAGTACTGTCAGTTAGTGTGACAGAATTACTCCTTTGCATCAGATGTGATCCTCAGTTTCAAAATCCTAAGGACACACAAGTGGAAGCACAAAATATAACAAAGCTGATAGAGGCCGATGAGCAGCTGCACATGAACAGTCTTTTTATGGCCCTTGTAATACTTGTGGTTCCTCTGCATGTTCCTCCCAGCTTGTTCAATAAAAGCAGACTGGTTAATTTTCCATTAAAATTTACATTTTTATTCCCTTTGGAAGAGCAAAGTATTTATGCCCACTGTTGTACACACCTTATCTGAGGTTCGCTCTCCTGACGATAACTAATACCATGCTCAGCAAATATTATCAAAATTTGAAGATTACTTACATTACACCTTCTCAGTGCTGTACAGAACAGATAGTTCTATTGTTTCCCCTTCATTGAGCAATACTTAGAGGAATTTGGGGTAGGCAAAAGTTAATTTTCTTTAAGCAAGCTAAGGTGGTTCCTATAAATGGAAATAAATATTTCTGTTGATATGCTCAGAGGCATTTTCCATCTTCCCTTTTAATCAACTTCCAAAATACGCTCAGCGGAGAACATCAGGCTGGATCCAATTTCTGCTATATCACAGGAAACAAAAGGCTCCGGCAGACACACATCTTTCCAAAACACTTCTATTCCACAGCTCTGCCTCCATTTTGGATGACAGACAAAGGGGATAAATGTGAATTTATAGAAGAGATGAAAAGCACAACTGAAGTCAGAGCAGAAGGTGCAGATAAACCCAGGAAGTGCTGCTGCGAGCTGCAACCACCACAGGAACAAAGGAAACGGCGACAGAGCCCGCTGGCTTCAGTTTGTTACAAAAATAAAATTTGGGGAGGGGAAAAAAAAGGAAAATCGGCCGGGGGTTTCACACGGAGCGGGGCACGAGGGTTCGCTCTGCCCTTTCAGGGGTTCTCCAGGGACTGTTCAGCACTAGAGGCTTCCACCCGCTCCCAGCCTGGCCGTGGGATGCTGAGGGTTGCCGGCGGCACCAGGAGCCGGGACCCCTCAGCCCGCAGCCCTGATCCCCATCCCGGGGGCCGCAGTGACAGCCGCCCCGCTCCCCCCTAAGCCGCGGGCCTCAGGCCTGAGAAAGGCACCCGCGGGGATCCCCAAGTTCACCGCACACAAAAGCGGCCCCGTTCCCCCGCGTGTCTCGGCTCGGGGGGTCCCCTTCGAGGGGCTCCGCCCGGGCCGCGCCCCCGCCCCTCACGGCGGCCTCGGCCCCCGGCGCGGAGCCCCCGCCCGGGGCTTTCCCGCGGCCGTGCCCCGCTCCGGGCGGTACCTGTAGGCCAGGGACATGCACTCGAACAGCTTCGTGAGGGACGCGTCGATGCTGAGGCGGCCGCCGGCGCCGCCGCCGCCGCGGGCCGCCCCGAACTGGTAGGTCTGGCAGGTCTGCTCGTTGACCGTGTCGAAGTCGTAGCCCTTCTTGGGCGGGTGTTCGCTGTGCGGCGACGAGACCATGAAGTGCCCCGAGTGGATGATCTGCGGGCCCGGGGGCTGCCCCCGGCGCGGCCCGCACCGCCGCCCCCCGCCCGGCGAGGCCCCGCCGTCGTCCGTGTCCGACGAGTCCTCGTCGGGCTCGGCGCGGGGGGACAGCGGCCCCGCCGCCCCGAGGAGCCGCGCCGGCCGCATGAACACGTCGGCGGCCATGGCCCCGCTGCCGCCCGGCCGAGCCCGCCGCCCGCTCTGCGCCGCCACCGCCCCGCTCCGCCCCGGCCCGGCCCCCGCCGCGCTTAAAGGAGACGGAGCGGCCCCGCCGCCGCCCGGCCCCTCACCCCCGCCCCGCCCGAGGGCACCCACCCGGCTCATCCTCACCCACCCGGGTCATTGTCACCCACCCGGGTCATCGTCACCCACCCCGAAGCCCACAAAGGGACCCCCTACACACACACACCGCGGGGTTCCACCGGGATCACCCAAAAAAGCCGGAGGTATTGATCCTGCTGCCCCCTCCCCGCTGCGGTTGTTGTTTTGAAATGTTTTAAATTTATTTTTGTTTTTGTGCTTAGGATAGCCGCAGTCAGAACGCCTTGCTGGGAGGTGGCAGTTAATGCTTGGTTTAATTGAGCCCTAATTAATTTAACCCTGACCCTAACCCCGCTCCTGCTGAGGATAGCTGGTATAAATGAGCCAGCGGGGCACTTCATCCAGGAGGTCAAGGAGTTTAAAAAAAAATCCCCATAAACTAAAACACAAGGAGTTTCACCTCAACATGAGGAAGAACTTCTTTCCGTGGAGGTGGCAGAGCACTGGAACAGCTGCCCAGGGAGGGTCTGGAGTCTCCCTCTCTGGAAACATTCCACACCAACCTGGACATGTTCCTGTGCCACCTGCTCCAGGTGACCTTGCCTGGGCTGGAGGGTTGGACTGGGTGATCTCCACACGTTCCTTCCATCCCAGATTCAGTGATTCTGTAAAACATTCCTAAATTTAAGGGCCTATGAGGAACATGGAAATATAGAGAATAGCCCATGACTGGCTGAAGAATGTTGATGAGATAGCAATTGTGCTAGAAATACCAAATTTAAACTGTCTTTAACACACTAAATTGCTTATTATTTTTCCAGAAGCCGTCTGAAAGAAGCCAGGGCACCTGGAGAAGAAGCTGGAGACCTGCAGCAAGCACTGCTGGAGTCACAGAGAGGGGAGGACACGGAGCTTCTCCTGCCAGGCTGGTGGCTCACACCCCTTGGTGGCGCCTGTGAAGGAACCACAATTGTTCCAGGGGAAGGAAAGATCGCATTTCATCCTTCTCAAAAGCATAAAGGAAACAATGGATCCTGTAGATCAACATGAAAGCACAGCAATAGGGCTGGTGTGGGGAGAGAGCAGCATCCTACAGCACAAACCCCATACACGTACCTGTGTGCACACAAAGTCAAGAGAAAAGGCCTTGAGTGTGCCCTGTAGAGCAAACCTCCACCCCCAGGAGAGCAATCCTACATGCCATACTCCAAAGCACTGATACTAAATTGTGAATATTATTTCAGTGCTAGGACCTCATATTTCAAATGAGAAAACAGGCTTGTCTACACAGCCACGCTCAGGAGGGAAAAAAACCTCCAAATGCTAAATTGCCACACGCTACTTCTTCTGCTTTGTAAAATCAGAAAGAAGATCAAGGGAAATCCAAGAGATTGAGAGCAACTCTTGGGCATGCAAAGAGCATTCCTGCAGTATCCCAATTACGCCCATGCAATGATCCAGCATTCCCCATTAGCATGAAATCGAGGCTAATCACTGTGTTTAGGGGAGGAGTGGTAGGTCAAACACTCCCCCACACGTGAAAGCATGGCCACATCAGGTGAGGGTTCTCTTAGAGATCTTTAAAAACCAAAACCAACATTCAGTTCTTACTTAGCATCACCTACGACTCAAATTCTGAAGGCCAGTCATATTTAGCTTCAAAGCTGGTTATTGCTACCTCATATTAACATTTGCTTAAAAAAAGAGAGAAAAAAATGCTATCTCCCAGCAAGGCATTCTGACTGAGAATATCTGAAGTACAAAAGAAATAAAACATTTCAAAACAACATTTGCAGTTTTACAGTACCTATCTTAAGTCTTCCATGTAGTTCAAGAACTAAACCTGAACTAAAAAAAAATCATGACACCTCAGTAACAGCACTGTATACAACAATTCCACGACGACAGCCTGTACATTTACCTCATTAAATTCTAAGCAAGCCACACAGGCTTCATCCTGTAGGAAAAGAGGGATAACTTGTCAAAACAAATTTAGGTAACAATGCAATTTTCTAGCAGTAGCACTACAAACCATCACTTAAAGCAGAGGCAGCAGCCTTAAGCTACAACTAACATTTGATAAAGTTCAAGGTTTTCTCTTCTAAGTCAGGTGCAAGGATAGGGACATCCCTTAAAATAAATCCAGTTATTTTGGAGACAGACCTCTTTGTTTGCCTTAAGATGAGCATTTAGCTGATCAGTAACAGGTCAAGCCTGCCTGTTCTCCACTCCTCCACAGTAAGGAATTCCAGGAGGCATGGGGAAACCCTAAGAGGCCCCAGCAGCATCTTTGGAATAGGTTTTTTGTTTCTTTTCATCAATCCCCAGTGAGAGGTGAAACACAGGCCGCTGCCTTCTGATGGTGTTCCTTCAACAAGGAACATCAATTCCTTGAACAAGGCTTTTAGCACAGGAGGAGGACTTAGCACTGCACTGCAGTACACACTGAGCACAGACACTCAAGCTGTTTAAAGACATACCCACAGTGTATTCCACACCACTTAGCGGTGAAAGATTATCCTCCTAAATCTACAGACAGGAAGATAAGCATTCCCATACTGATGAGGGAAGGAGCTCAGGGAAGCTTCCTCCCAGCCTCAGACAGGGCTGGCTGCAGGCTCCGAGTCCAGCCGTGCCACCGGCTCCGCTGCCCGTCCTGCTCCCAGGAAAACCCCAGGGACAGCCTGTGTGTGCCCTGCTCCAGGCTCCTGCTGCTCCTTCACCCTTCCCTGGCACAAGCCTTACCTGTTCAGAGGCCTTTCCTTGCAGGACCCATCTTGAGTTACATCCTTGCTGCTACCTGTGTTCTCTCCCTCCAGTTCCACCCTGTATGTAACTCCTTTATATACGTCTGTTGGTTCAATTCACTGATCTGGAGGAGTTAAAAAACCAACTACACTGCAGTTTCCTTCCCAGATTAGTGAACTGTAGGGGTTAAAGGGGATGTTATGAGCACCCCAGCAAATGCAAGGGAGGGAACAAACCCAACTGGGAGCAGGCAGGCTGGGCTCACCCCTCTGGGAGCAGCGAGCCAGCAGGGCAGTCCAGCTGCCTGTGGAACCACAGGCCACTTTGGGACAGAGCACACAGAACACTAAAAATAAGCTGGACACTTTATATCCACCTTGAATGTAAAGAATCTTTCCAAAACTCCTCAGGAGTTTCACCCTTGCAAGCATCAGACTCGAGCTTGTTTCCAGCCTGAGGCACGTTTCCACACTCTGAGCTCCCTCCTCCCTCCCATTTCAGTTACTGCAGCACATTAACCAAGTACCAAATGAGGAATCTGGTACTTAAATTACCTTAAATTACCAAATTACTCTGCAGGTTGCTGTAATTACATTGGCCATATCTATTCTGTTTGTTGTTCTTACAACCACCACCTGCCCCACCACGCTATCAAGACACCTTTGGACTGCTCAAAGGTGAATCATTTTAAAGATTACCAAACAAGACACCACCATAAATGAACATTTTAAAATGCCATTTATAAAACCAGAAATTTATAGTAAATGTAAAAAAAACCCACCAAAAACCAAAACAAACTGAAGCTAAGTTTCTTGACAAAAATTATTCACACAGCATTCGTGTTGTGATTTTTTATTTTATTTTTTTTAAATGAAACCATTGTACATTGTACAAACCATAACTACCGATGGAATAAATAAGTGAAAAATTATACTGCTGTACAACACACACACACACAAATCATAAGATGGAAAACGATTAGGTATTGAAGAAAACAAAATTCTTTACACCTTCTAACAGGCCCTTAGATATAAAGAACATTCCAAAACATGACAATGTTTATGTATGAAGATAGCCACCCAAAACCGATATTTTATACTGCCTTGTTGATTTTTTATTTTTTATTTTTTATTTTTTTGTTGTTTTGTAAGTGCCAGCACTTTTTGGAATGTTTTAACAACTACTTTCCCAAGCATAAAAATTCCAAGGAATAGTTCTGCTATAAAATGTTTGGCTGAGTAAATCGTTTATCCCGGAAGGCCTTCCCACATGTTCCACAAACTCAGCTAAGTTACTTGCTTGCTTCTAGTTTCCTTTTTTTTTTTTTTTTTGTCTTTTTTAGTTTTTTATTTATTTATCTGTAACTGAAGCTCCAACATTCAGCATTGTAGCAAGGAAGCACTTCTTGATATTTGCACTATTTCTAAAACATCAGCTGTATGAGAACTTTCAGTCATCTTGAAGAAAATTACATCTCTCCTCCTGCTCCACCTCTCAATGCTTTCAATAAACCCTTTTACAGTGAGTTCATAAAACAAGTTTCGGGTAGAGATAGGTCCAAGCCAAAACCAGCTGGATTTAGATCTGGTTTCAAACCTCAGGTGGATTTGAATTCCATATTCTGGTTTGGTCCCATCTGTACTTTCTGGCATTAAAATGTGTTTAATCACATCCGTTGGCCCATAAATGTTATCAGGCACTTCAAAAAAAGACTAATAACAGTCTTATACACTATTTTGGATTTCTTCATACCAGATAATGTCAAAGTCTCTTCCCTTAGAGACTGACAATAACAGGTCTAAGGAACCCAAATCTATCTGCTTGTTCAGTTGTCTGTTGTCACTAGAGTCTCTGGTTAAAATAAAAGATCTGAATGTATTCTGTGTACGCTGTAAATAAAGGATTCCTACCTCAGAAATAAAGCCTCTAGGGAAGATGGTTATGATGCTTTGTCTTGTAAGCCACAGAACAATGAACAGTTCTGAGCAGAAGCCACAGGAGAGAAAAGGAAGTTTATAATTAAACCTGTTGATGTCAATAATGCCAATAAATGCTTCTATCTAATGAAAAATTTGAGGTATTTTTTAGTGCTATTTATATATTTTATTTCTTCCTAAAGTACAGGAATTAGTTCCTAAATGAAAAGTCTATTTACTCCCTTGGAAACGTCTACAAAATGAAAATTAAAAACTTGCTGCGATGCACCTGAAGAGAGGGATTAGTAAACATGACTACTTGTCAAAGGTGGCATCAGATTTGTTTTGCTTTAGCATCAAAAACAACGAAAAGTTAGTAAATCAAAAAAATATTTTAAAAGTTTGAATCTTTCTAGATTTGCCCATTTAATATATCAATAGAACTTCTCACAAAATATCACTTAAATCTGAATGTAATATACATACAAATCAATCGTCATGGACCAGTTATCCACATTTTAGGCATACACACAATTCAAGAGAGAATTCCACCATTTCATTGCATATATTGTGCAAATTCATTTTTTTTTTGGCTCCTCATTTCCTTATTTTCAGGATGTTAATGGACTTCATGATCAGACCAGAAATCCCAAAAGCTTATTAGGGAGCACGCTGTTTTCAGGAATGATTTGCAGCCCAGTTTTATTCAGTTAAAATCCAAAAAGTTTTATTTCAACATAAAGGAAAAGTTCCGAAACTGAGTGTCATAGGTTACGTGGAGTTCAGTCCTACAAACATCTTACGGAAGGTCAGTATTGGCTCCCCGCTCCTCCCTCCCTCTGTTCCCTCCCCCCAATTCATCATTGCTTTTCCTAATAAAGTGGTAATTGCAAATGTAATGCAGTAGTCTAAGTGCAAGCCATTTTCACTATTGGAGAATCCCAACCTAAATAAGCTTCATGAAGAGCTAATTATGAAAACGTATCAACTGGAAGCGATTTCATCTTTTTCACCTTTAAAAAAGTATTTACAGTTTTTTCAGCTTACAAACTACAAGCAAACCATTTCCAGAGCTGTGAGATCGTAGTTTAAATTACAAGTTCCATCTCCCACACCAAGTGAGGACAGAGTCAGGGCCTGATCCAGCAGTATGGACATATGGATGGATGTGTGTGTGTGTGTGTGCACAGGAGCGGGAAACGAGCGGTTCCACCGACACCGGGGGGGTTTTCCCTGGAAGTACAAAGCCCACTGGAAGACCAGACCCTTGTGACCTGATGCAGATGGTTCTGCTCGCCACAAATTTGAAGGGAGTTGCACCTACCTCGTGCCTTTCCATCAAGTTTAGCATAAGCACACTTGAGTTGGGAGAGAAGGAACATTTCTAACTGATGTGGGGACTGTGGAGACAACAAGGCTTATTTACAAGACTTGCTGAGAGAGAGAAGGAAACCCCCAATACAGTATTTTCCTGGAACACAGAAGTAAACATCTCATAATGAAACAGTACAGTGAAATCCAGTTCAGTGAAAACATGATATCAAAAAAGACCAATTGAAAATAAACTGACTGTGCATCAATCCCTTTGATCCTATTTATGTACATAGTGGAACTTTGCTGTAAAGTTGTACCCAGTACAGAGATCTGGACCTAATACGTAAGTATTTTAAGTGCCTGTGTTATAGTATATATTCAGATCTGGACTATAAATGGTAAACAGATCATGTTAACTTCTGATGAAGTTAAGTATTTAGAAGACCAAATTTACAGTTGCGAATGCCATGCATTCAATAAAAGATCTCCACTATAGCTGCTAAAATAAAACATGAAGCTCCTTTTTCTCCTTGGACTCCAAGAGTGAAAATGGCTTCCTGATCTGTAGTTGTTTAAAAATTTAAGCACCAGGGATTCAAAACTTAAAAAACGAAAGAAAAAAAAAACCCAAACAAAACAAACAAACAAAAAAAAGAAAAAAAAAGAAAAAAAAAAGAAAAAAAAAAGCCTTTCTACATGGCATTATACAAACATAGGCCACTTTGCAAAGGAGACAGTTGCAAAACAACTTTTAAAAGTTAGCACTGTTTTCAGAACACAAGGCACAAAACAAAAGCAGACATCACGCCAGAACAATGAACTTCACATGAAAGCTAATACCTGACCTGTACCATCCTTAAATATCTTACAATGTTAAATAGAGAAATGAAAAAAAAAATACAGCAGCAACATAATTGTAATTTTGACTTTAGAAACAGTGCGTAGACCCCTCCTGAGTTGTTTACTCCAACCATTTCAGAGACAGTAACTTAAAAGTTCTCAATGTTTGTTTCACAGGAAAAAGTTTTCAGTGTCTGAGAAGTTAAACCTTTGTTAGGCTTTCTTGGATTTTTGCTTGGTAACTTGAAAAGTTAGGAGTTCTGTCCTCATCCAAGAGAAGATGCTTAAGTAAGGTTGTTCTATAATTAAGCCCACTGATGTACCTTACATAAAATCTGACCAGAAAAAAAATCTATAGTCTAAATCTCTTCAACATTTTGTTGGGAAGCCTCTACTTTCATCTTTTTAGAAGGTGGCACTCCTTCAGAGTCCTTAATGAGGGGGAAAAGAAAAACAGCCACGTTATCATTGCACTGAAGATGAGGCACCGTAAACATCAAACAAACAGCCCGAAAACGTCCCGTGTGGCAGCCAAAGCATCCCTGGATGCCAGAACAACACTCCCAAGTGCATCTGCTTCCTGAAATCACTCCTCTACTTACGTCTTACCTCCACATCTTTACACTTGTTGTTGTCTACAAAGGGCAAAATTCTAGTTCTGGGCTAAAAAGCACAGTGAATATTCCAAGGAACTGCAGGGCTACCCCTGCACCAAACACACAGGGATTTCCTCCTGCTCCAGCCAGAGCAACCTCTACAGGACAGAACAGGCAGGTTTGGGAAGTGCCAGGTGTGCACTGGAACAAACCACTGACCCACAGGAAAACCAGTGGATGGAGCAGTGCTCCCTGAGGATCTGGAGTTGTCCTGCCCTGACAAGGGCACACCTGAAAGGATAATTTCTTTCTCCCACCTACCCAGAATTTGTATCAGCAAGTAAATACCCAAACATCTCATCCACTGAATCCATAAAAATTAACTTTCCTAACTGCCTATGCATTTACCTTTAGAGAAGGCATTTTACCTCTGCATGGTCCTCAAAGGGACCTGTTCAGTAGGTTTGGTCCAAGCAATTTATTAATGTAAAATGTTATTCCATTACAAAACACAGACTGGCTTTTAATAACCAAAAAGTCAATCAGACCAATCTGGTCTTACTGTTCCAATTATATGAAATTCAAGCAGCCAGTCACCTTTGGAAATTATTCTAAACACACAACTGGCCTCCTTATATTTTTTTTTTTTAAGTAACAATACTCCTTTCCAAAATCCAAGTAATTGGGCTTTTGCACTTTAAGTTACCTGAGAGTTTTTAGATGCCTCTGTAATTATATCATTTTCTCCAGAGGACTGAATTTCTGCTTTCTCTGAACTATTCATGGAATTTTCCATTGAAGACTGTGAATTCTGTTCATCAGAGGTATCTGAAACGTCAAGAAACAATTTTAAGCAAACAGATGAAAGCATTCAGCAGGAGCATCAGCAGCACCACAAGCACATGCACTTCACCCACGTGTTAATGATAACAAAGCTAACAGCTGTGTGAACATCAGGAATTAAGCTCCAAGTCCAGGATCACAACCTGGCTGCTGCCAGAGCTTCTCCTTCCCAGCGCCAGCAGCAGAACGCTGGGATCAGACCCTAGAGGGAGCCAGGCTCCCACACACCCTCAGCCAGCCAAGGCAGGGCCAGCAGCACACAAGTCTCAACATAAACTGACTGCAAACAAACTTCCTCCAAAGCAGAAGGAAAAAGGCTGCTACAGAAAGGGCTGAACTGTGATAGCTAATGGGTCTAAAACCGTGTGGCTAAAAATTACCTGAATCAAAATTCAGCCATATAATTAAAATCCCCTTTTTTGCTTGATACTACTTTTAAGATAAAATCCACTTCAGGAACAGTTTAAGGACCCTATTCTTTCCTTCACCTTATTTAAAAATCTGTTCTGATTCTGAGATTCTCACAAGCGTGTGTGAAGTTTTATGAAGCGATCCCTCCGTAGATCCCTGACCCAAGAAACTTGAATTTATGCCAGCTGAATAGAAATGCAAGGCCAAAACAATTCTGGACAGCTCTGGTTAACAAAGATGACAGTGAGTAATGGATGTTTCTGTGACACACTGTATAAAAAGCACCACAAGCATTTCTGAGTTCGAGATAAAGCGATGCCCATGACGAGCATCTCAAAGATCACACTCCACAGACTTGGTCAGGATCCTCTTCCTGTCCATGTCTCACCCAAAAAGCATCTCCATGCTGATAGAGAAACAAGTCCCAAGGGTCAAAAGAGATTTCAATTTGAATTTTTGCTGTGCCTGCCTCAGCACACACTGAGCTGAGGAGCTCTGCCATGTGCCCATCTCCCCACAACAGACTCTTCGTGGCCGCTGTTCTCTTCCAGGAGCTCCTGACTGTACACTCAGGCTGCTGCTGACCTTTGGGCAAGGGGACCCACGTTTTAAACAGCTAAGTCCAAACCCCTGCAGTGACTTGTTCACACAGCAAACCGTTTTGAGTGCACCTGTTTGGTTTAAGAAGTCCTCCTCAGGCATTTGTGCCCATCCAAACTGTCCCCTGGCTTAAAAGAACCTCCCTGATTTCAGTGGAGCAACGTGAGATGGAGGTGCAGGGTCCTTAACCCTGTCCAGCTGAACAATGTCACAATTCCAGGGCTCTGACTGATCCCTTTGGTAGATAAATGTTTACTAAATTGTATAACACGGCACCTAACCAATAGAATAAAAACCCACATTAACAACAGGTATTTTTTGCCATGATATCTCCCTTTCATTTCACAGTAACAGGCTCTGGAGCTAATCCAGAGGACTTGGTGTGATTTTCCCTGAACCTAAATTTAGCCAGGGGAGCTTTGTAACAACTTCCCATCACCAGGTTCAGACAGTGTTACTCCTGGGAGTAAATCCTTACCATTTAATGTGGCCAAATATGCAAGTTGGGATTTTCTTTGAAGGAAATGGTGCTCTGATTTATTTCAATTTGGTGACGGTTCTGCCATCAAATTTTAACCCCGGTTAACAATGACAATATTTAACATACTTCACCACTGGCATTACTGAGATAAAGGCTCTAAATTTAAATTGGTCATTGGATCTGCTGAGTGAAGAACTAAATCAGGAGGGCATAATTTAATTGCTTTGCTATGGGAAGAATTCTGCAACCAAATCATTAGAATGGTGCTAAGGACATTTTTTTTATCTGTTATACTAGGACAAAGGAAGTTATCTTTCCATGAATATAAACACAAAGCACTTTTCAATTACCCAAAATACCATTTAAAGAGTGAGGTTCAGAACAATCTCTTAACCCCCATGTATTTTTAATCTGTGCACAACTGCAGTTACAATCTTGTAATGCTTTTAGAAAATTAGGGCAGAATCCAGAGCTTACTTCTGAATAACTAATTAGCAGGGTTAAGAGAAAAGAAAGCTTACATTATAGTTTGGACAATTTAAAAAAATAACTTCAAATTATCTCACCTCTATTTCACTTTCTCACTAGATAACAAACATTCACAGACCTACACAAAGTAATACCCTCCAGGGTTTGTGTGATTACATCGTAGCAGCCATTTCAAAGATGAAAAATTCTTTCATTTATAAATTATTTCTTCTTCCACAGTTGGGATTATGACAACAATAAACCAAGTATTTTGTCTCTCTCTGAAAAGACCCTGAATGTCAACGTGACCTTTCCAGCTGTATGAAGGATCACCAGGAAGTCAGAGAGACTGTGGCCCATTTTCACATAAATGCTGAGAATTCAGCAACCACCTCTTTCAAACCGTTGTTTTTTTCAGTTCTTAAAGTGGATAATCAAATAAATGACACTCCAAAGGATGACATTTTTTTGTTTGGCTTTGAAGGTGGCCTTCCCAGCTTACCTTCTGAGCCAGGCTGCTCCTTTGCCTCTGCCTGAGTTTCGTCAGACTTGACTTCAGTGCCGTCTGCTTGTGTTGCCAAGTTCTGCTCTGGTGCTGGACTTGAATTACTGCTGTTTTCCTGTTTTATTGGAGAAGCATCAGCTATTGAACTCTGGTTGCTATTGTCATCTGTTAGCAAAAGAGTGAAAAACAACCACGTTTAATGTGACAAGACACAAACCAAACCTTAAATATCCCGTATTTTCCCTGTGTTATTCCCTGATAACACATGATATCATTTAGCTCATTAGGGATCAAGTCCAAGCATTCAGACTAACACTACACCTGACTTTTTTCCACACCAGCCTAAGGAGTTCTCTAGCAGTTGCTAAAAATCAGAAAACTTCAAAAACCCTGTTCTTACTAATTTTATACATCAAAACCAAGAGTGTTTCACTCAGCTCTCATCCAAAGGAACCCAGAGTTTTGCAGGAGCAATAAACCAGATCAACTGAAGTGACAGTCTCATTAAGGACTAATTAAGTGTTCGTGCTGCAGATCTACAAATATCCATCACTCCATTGTGCAGATGAGCAGAAGTTTTTTGAAATGTGCCCTGAAGGTCAAAAAAAAAACCCCAACCCAAAACCCCTCAAAAAAAACCCCCATCAAGATAAAACGTAACATCCAGTCCCAATATCAACAGTTCCTAAGTGATAATTGTCCAGGATATTCCCAAGCCCTCAAAAACCTGGATCACAGTAAGTTTTTGCAGCACAGATATTGTCTCTGCAGTCAGAGATCAGATTAAGTTTATCATGGAATTGTACAGCATGGCTTAGAAACATAAATGATATATGATAAAGAGACAAGTAGTACATTCACCTTGTGGATGGGAGCAACAAGACTTAAAAAAATGAAATGAGCTGACCAAGGCAAAAAGCCCAGAAGTTTGAAACAGATGAAAAATTAATCCAGATCTGTGAAAATCCTGCTCAATCCTTTAATTGCAAGACCACACTTGCTGTGAACACTGCAAAAACCAACCAGGAGGCAACAGAAATGCAAATAAAACCGAAATGAAAAATTTACAACCCACTAAAGAGTGATCCCCTCTTATCAGCTCAAATAGTGCTGCTTTCTCAGCCATAATTGTTATCCAAACACCCAGAAGGTAAAAACTTGAAACACAGCTGAGCTGTGCAAACTCCTCTATAATAAACACCAGATTAACACTCAGCAGTCACACTTTAAAAAAAAAAATTAAAATAAAATAAAATTGACCTAATAGTACCTGACTGGCAAGCCAAAAAATATTTCCTTAAGCAGTTCATTTCATCAGGCTGAAGGAGAAGGAAGACAACATAGACCCACAGCTTGCTTTTCTGGCTCTTGCAGAATTCTTTCGACCTTAACCAGTTACAGAGTTAATAAGTACAAAACCTGGCCAAAGTGTAGGAGGTACCACTGAGGCTTTGGGGGTCTTTTGGTTCTTCAAGGAGTAAACTCTGACAGAGTTCCTACTTCACCTCAGTGTAGTACTTGGAACAGTAATTTTCTGTTTAGCTCCACTAATAATTTTTTTCCTCCACACTCCTACCCCAAATAAAAATGTCATTTAAACAACTGTTAGTACATCCACAGAAGAGAAGTCCAAGGTACCAAATAAGCATCTGATGCTGTTTCCCCTTTGACTCCATCACACTGTCCACACACTGGAGCAAGGCTGGATCTGATGTTGTTGGCAGTGCAGGAGGGGAATTGGGGCCGACCTTCTCCCACTCACCGTGCATGTCCATCATCCCTGGGGAGGAGCTGTTCTCTGGAGTGGTCACTTCAGAGCCACATTTTTCATCTTTGCCCTTTTTCTTATTCTTATTTTTCTGAAAAACAAAAGGCATCACACACAAATGAGGTACCACCACCACCAGGAAGAGAAATCCATGCTGCAGTATAAAACCCTCATCACTCATTACTTCCATAAGCACCTCTTAATTTCAAGTGAGAAATAAAGCCAGTGTGATAATAACTGCCATTATCAATAATGCATTAGTCCCAATAACTGCAGGGCTGTTTTTCCATTTGTATTCTTCCTGACACAGAACACCAGGATTTATGGGCTTTTATCCAGGAATTCTAACAACAGCGCTAAATGTGATATTAAAGCTCTTTTCCAACCTGAACAATTCTGTGATTCTGTTCTTCATCTTCAAACTCCACCATTTCTGTAAAAAGCACAGAAGTTCTCAGAAACCCTCCTGGTTCTACACCCAGGAATCTGAGGCACAGTGATTAAAGGGTTTGCTGCAACAGACTCTGAGAACTTGGCAGGTGCTGCTGCCAACTCTGTACTCAGCCCTAAGAGCTACAGAGGCAAGGTCAAAGGAATCTCTGCTACACCAGGAACAGGCAATAATATTGCTGATCAGAGGCAGGGCTGAGATCCACCAGAACACTCTATTTCCGAGCCCCCAGCTCTGCTCTGTGTGGTTTATGTGTATCAACACACCACTACCCAACCCACTACATTGTCCCTTTCCTATCAGGAAGCTTCAAGAGCACACCAAGACACTGTGCACCACAGGAATGACAAAGATCATGAATTTTACACTCGAGAGACAGCTTTTTACCTCCTTCTCAAAGGCTGCAGAGACCTCCTCCTTCCCTGCAACCAACGCTGTTTCTCCATTCTAACTAAAAGGTGGGTTAAGAAAAGTCAGGCTGGCCTAAAACAAAGAGCACAAGCAAGACAGCCCTGCTTGAAAATCAGGTCCCCACCTGCTGGGGACTGACCCCCAGGACAGAGCACAGGCACTAAAACAAAGGGAGAGCCCGTGGGTCCGTCACGTGGGAACCCTGCGCCTGCCGAGGGATGCGGCAGTGCCAATTAGGAGGTGACGTAATCAGTTTCCCAGGAGAAAGAGCAGCTGCACTGCTTTTGGAGGATCCTGCTGCCTGCTGAGGACACAATGGGAAGCCTGACTCCAGGAAGAACACTCTCAACCCATCCTTTTGGACAGAGAGCCGTCTTCCAGCAGGGGAAGGAACTAAACCACAATCAAATGTTGTCCAAGATTGCACAAGAAATTCAACAAGTGATATCGGGGAAGGACTTTTGTCTTTATTTTAAACAGATTATTTAGGTTATTTCTAAACTGTATTTTTACTTCAGGGAAGCCAGATTTTACTCCCTAACAGAGGTGAGAGTACATGGACTTCTTTACCTTTGGAAAATGAAAGTTCAGAGGGGTCATAATCTCTCTCGGATTTGGTTTTGTTATTTTTCTAAAGGCAATAAAGACACTTTTGCTACAAAAGAAATATTGAAAATGACAGCAAGCAATTTAAGCTGAAAAGTGCTTTACAAAGGTTTAACCATCAAAGTGGAGAGGCTCTAGAACAGCCTTCCAGACCCAAGAGGAGGAAAAGAGCCCAGCTAATTGTAGTTCGGAGAAATGTCAAAGTGTCTTTGGAACAACACATAAGGGGGGAAGAAATCTAATCTCTGTTCACTAAAATCAAAGACAACTTCCATTTGACAAAAGGAAAGGTCCCATTCTCCTGCCCAGTGAAAAGCAAATACACTGTCTGCTCCTTCACAGTGGGTGAAATTGGATATAAACGGATGTCCACAACAAAATTAAATAGCTAAAATTACCCCTGCCTGGTATTTATTTGTAAAATACATGCACTTGTGCTATTTGTGAGAACTTCCAGAGGAAGAACACAGAAACCTTGTGACATCAATGCTGCAACAACTGCAGCAAGAAAAGAGGGTGACTGTAGGACACCAAAGCAACTGGTCTTGAACAAGTGTCCCAATTTCAGCAAATCTGGAGCCTCAACCTACAGATGATGGCTCAGAAAACACAATTAAACTCTGCACAGAGACCATTATATAAACCCATTCTTCATAACAGGGAATCTGACTGCAGGTACCAGTGACCTTGAAAACTCATCCAGAAGCTCACTTAGAAATTCTATTTCCAAGTCCCACGGCACCCATCCTGCAGGAACACCTTCACTGCAGGAAAATGATCTTCAGAAGCCATGAACCTACATATCCTAAACCTTGCACTCTCTCTCACATGGACAGCACACTTCCCCCCCCGACAATGTATTATAAATAAAAAAATCAAGACCAAACATTTGACAAGAAAGAACGAAGAGATTTCTCTACAGACAGTTTCCCAGTTCCTTAGGGGTTACTTCACAGAGATGCACTGGAAGAACCCAAGAGGTTTCCCACAACTTTGACAGTCACTGATATACGTGGGACAACCAAAGGCACAGAAAGAAACAAAGCAAAAGCACGTGAAGCCCAAGGAAGGAGTACCAAACTTAGCACATATATTCTATTGTATCATTATTTTACTGTGATATCATGGATTAGTTTTCTATCAAAATATTAACATTTGTAAGTCCCAGCCACTTTGATTTTTACAGCAATTTTTATGCCACATGAACAGTGCACACTGAGAACACAAACATGATGCATACACAGAACATTTATGAAGAGAAATCACACATTACAATAGAAGTGTTTGTGCTGTATTACTTGGGCTGGACAGCTTAATACAAGCCATCTCAGTTCCACAGGGTTTGCCTGCCCTCACATCAGCGTTTTGCACCTATTTTTGAGCAAAACAGAGAATACTCTACCCAGTTACAAACCACTTCTTTCCTCTAAAACATCAGGTAGAAGGAGGGAAAATGGTCACTGTCTTAACTTTCCCTCCCCGCTTCCCAGTTGTTACATTAAAGAAAGGCCTAAAAAAATCCGTTTCAAGCTGAATATTTAACAGTTATCTGAGAACTGATCCCAGCTGACTCCTGGAAGACTCACCCACTGACCCATCAACATCACTCTCCATAGAGATCAACATCTCCCTGGAGCGTGCAAGACCCACACCAGTCTTAGCTTAAAGGCTCAGAGAAGATCAAGAATGTTTCTTTGGATTTTCCCTAACCACAAGGAAAAAGCAGAGACTGCAGGATATACTTACATCATCGACCTTGGGCTCTGTTACTGGGACCCATTTGTAAATCCTTAGGGATGTGTCGCCAACTGTCACCCACTTCTTCTCCCTAGAAAATTACAATGCAGGAGAAGTTAAACTTCGAATTCAGAAGACAGTGATCCCCTATTGTAAGTTGTCAAGGATTTAAACAGGCTATTAAGTAGGATGATCTCTATTACCTCGTCTTTAGCACTGCATTGTGCAAATTGTTCTTTGCATTTCACAAAGTTGTTAGAGCACTGCTACCCTCCAGATTTCTCAGGGCTGTTACTTGACTGGGTGAGTAACTGCAGGAGCAGTAATAAGCTCTGGATTAAAGGTACAGTTAAGAAGAACAGCAATTGAAAATGCAGATCTAATGCCTACAATTTTCCCTTCGGTTTCTAGAGAGCAGAAGAGGGTTTAGACAGACCAGTGTGTTCTGATCGTCATGAAGCTGTTTAATGGCATCAGAAATCTAGATGCATTTTAACCATCTGAGGTTTATTTTGGGGCAGAAATTTGCTGGCAATTTAACATTCACTCCACGCCCCTGACAGACAGCTCTGCAATTCCAGCTGTAGGACCAACAGCCTCTTTGGAAGCAACGTGTGCCGTGATGCAGAATCCAGACTCTGGGGAGCCCAGCTCCTTGGAAAAGCAAGGCTGGGGCTACCAGAGAGGGAAAAGCAGGACCTGGAGCACTGTGCAGGCCCTGCCAGCCGTGAACGGTGACACTGACAAATTGTGAAGGAAACGTGGCTGGAGGGCGGCACCACCTCAGGGGGTCAGAGCGGAGAGCGAAGGGACGCTCAGCGCCGGGTGAGGGATGAGCTCCCCGAGCTCTCCCCAGCAGGGTATTAAAAGAAGGTCCACAATGCCAGAGAAATTTCATCCCGTGCCTGTGATCAGTTTTCAGGTCACAGGTTCCCACTGCTGGTTCCTGGGTTTGTAAAGCAGCTCTGCAAATGGATCGATTAGAAGTTAACAACAAAGAGCGATTCCATTAAATATTCAGGAACAACTGAAATTAATTTGGCACGAGATCTGAAGTGTTATTTTTTTTCCAAAAAAACTCCCCACATTTAAATAATAGATTTGGGATCCAGTTATAGGTTTAAAAGATTTAAAAAATGGTTTCTTGCAGGATGGGAGAAGCTGATGTAACTCCAAATATATATATATGTGATAGCTTCATTTTTAGAAAGGACCTCCAGAATCAAAACAGCCACAAACATCCTATTTTTTTTTTGCTACTAAAGCCAATCTTTTATTTTCCCTTTAGAAGAGACATTCTCCTGTTTAATTAAAAAAAAAAACCCACCTTAAAATATATATGACTACTTGATATATTTTGGATCTGTCTATAAGGAGATTTTAATTTAAGTCCAAAACTATTTGAGATTTATTTCTTTCCCACTGCTCTTCCTGGAGTACAATTTCCCCTCATTTTGTTTAGATACAACCATTTGGGTACACTAGGTGGCTAAAGTATGTCAAAATCCAATTTCACTCTAATTTGGAGCTCTACATGAGATAAAAATGACAGTGGAGATGAGGGCATGTCAATAATGAGAACATTCTTAATTGTGAAGAGATGACCATGACATAATTTGGGTTTTTTTTAAGGATACGAGACAAAACTAGGTTTATCCCTACTTAGGAAAACCTTCAAAATTATGGAAATAAAACCAGTTGAGGTTTTGTTTTGGGTGTGGGGAGAGGTGAATAAATGCTTTTAAAAAAAATCAAGATTTTAGTCTTTTCCTACAGCAAGATATTACTTAGAGATGCTGCACTGGAAAACCAAAAGTTCAAGATACCTGTTAGCATCTCAAAGCAGCCTCACACAGCATCTTCACTGGACAGACTGTAGAACACAGGAGGAAACCTATATTAGTAACTTTTTCCTTCCAGTATTAAAATTAGCCCTGACATTTTAATTCTTTTGAGCCTCTTAAGTACCACTTTAAGTTTTGATAACCCTCAGCTACAGGGATTTTTTTTAAACTGAATTCAATACACAGTAATTCAGACAACAATGGGAAGAAGGGTATTTTGTGATGGAAGTACACCAACATCCCAGTCCTGCAAACACTCAGGGCTGAAAACAAAACCCAACATCACACTGCCATTATGCAAATATTTTACACGTGTAAGCGGTTACAGTGTTGAAGGTTTAAGATACATGAAAGTATCAGCAGGAGAAAAAGAAGATAATCTCCTCTAAAACGTAATAAAATCATCCGCAGCACAAACACAAATTTGTTAACAAAGAAACGCAATGACTTGGAGACACTTGAGATCAACAGGGTAAAATAACTTCAAGATTTAAGGTGTTTATTGCAAAGTAAGCTTGGAATATTGTGTGTAATACTTACTGCCTTTCCACTTTACAACAAACCCCAGAATCCAAACAAGCGAACAAAAACCCCAAACCCACTTCTGCTCTGATCACTCTTTTCAATCTTTCGTGCAAAGACACCATCCCAGCCTGCTGGTCAGGGACTTCCCTTCTCATTCCCTGAGAACTGGCAATTTACTGATGCTGCCCCATGGCAGCAAGCTTGGGAAATGCTGCACAACCCACAGAACACCCTCCCTGGCCCAGCACCAGAGTGGGAATGAGGAATTCCTGAGCTCCTGTGCCCAGCCTCTTGGGAGACTTTAAGTAGTTTCTCCCCATTTTCCTGTCTGTTGCACCCACTCACCCTGAGATCCTGAGCAGAATTCCACCTCATCATTCTATTCCACCTTTGGTAAGTGACCACTAGGCAAAATACGTTATCACACCACCCTCTGTTATCCCATATAGGTTGGTCTCTATATTGACTGGTGGACTGGAAAAGGTGCCTAATGGAAATCCATCAACCTGACAGTTTATCAGGCTGAAAATGTGGCAATGATCAACTTTACTTGTCCATGTCTAGCTGATAAACTCTGCACCTTCACAAAAAAAATACTCATTTTGCCTGTTTTAATACCTCTCCTGTTCCTCCATGAATGAGTCAGGAGTAATCACAACAAAGTGGCAAAACCTAAAATATATACCAAAATGGTTTTTTTTCTTTTGATTTTCCACACTGAAAAGTATCTCCAATATTTTAGTCATAGTAAATTCAGAAACTAATCAGTGCAACAGAACTAAACCCTTACACTTATCTGAAATTGTGTTAAAGCATTTTTAAATTCTGAACTGTATCTGCACAGCATTTAAAGGACAGCCAAGGGTACATAGGGTAAGCATTAGTATCAACACTTCTTCAGTGCTTATGCCTGAGGCATACTAATATCCCAGAACTTACATCATTATATACTCAATTCCCCACTCTAAAGAGCCCAAGACTCTTAAATATATTTATATTTTGTTTAATAACACTAGAGCTCCACAGATGAGTATCGGATTCCACGTATAAAAGTAATATATGGGTGAGCAAAGACAACAGTGTATGTTACACTTATACAGAAAGTGTCACGGCAGCTTCTGCAGCAGCAGGGAGTGCCAGGAACATTTGATGGCACAGACACAGAAAGCCTTTACTGCCAACATATCACTCAAGCAAAGGCTTTCCCACTTGTCTGGCCTTCCCGTGTCTCTCATCCATCACAGTGATCTGCATTTACACACGGATTTGCTCCCACATACCCCATCTTCTGCTGGTGATCACGAAGTGACGTCATAATGCTGAATTTATCACATCACACTCACTTGCATTGCAACAGAGTTTGGTGAAAATCACAGAATTATGACCTCCCTGTGGGATCAAGCAAAGGAGAGAGGGGAATGGGAAAGAAAATGCCATTATTATACACAAGAAGTGCTGTGAGATGCACAACAACTGACTGTCGGAGGCGCGGGCTCGCCTTCTCGAGCACGCCCACTGCTTGGGGATGTTTGTCTAGTGACTAACGTGAAGGAGCCCCAGACACACGTGGTGTTTATTGACCAGGCTGCAAACACAATAAAAAGCCATGCAGCATGACTGGACAAGGACAGGTGGTTACAGACACCTTCCCTCTGAGTTTCCCTAAACATGGCACATTTCGAGGGCCCCCTGTACCTTACACAGGCCAAGGTGCTTTAAAGCAAGCCCTGCTTGGTTCCACGTGGCCACGAGCACCTTTCTAACAGTGGAGAGAACCATTTACACGTGCCAAAACTCTACCTTTAACCTCAGCTTCCACTAAAGTCAGAGAGCACATCCTGGCTCAGAGAGAAATGATCAAAGACAAAAACTTTCATAACTCAAGCATCGTAACAGTGTGTTTGGGCCACTGCAAAACTTCAGAACATTCCTGCACATACACTGGGTATTTTTACTTCAGCT
Organism: Lophotriccus pileatus; assembly: GCA_035583135.1. Classification (NCBI taxonomy): domain Eukaryota; kingdom Metazoa; phylum Chordata; class Aves; order Passeriformes; family Tyrannidae; genus Lophotriccus; species Lophotriccus pileatus. The sequence continues at coordinate 10,477,680 of JAWWES010000037.1, forward strand.
GCCACTACTTGAACTAAAATCTTAGCAGGAAACCCAAAAGAGCCAACACAGCCAGGCTGAAGCAGGGTGGTGGTCCAGGAGTAGCAAACAGCCCTTTGCCAAAGACGTCATGTTAAGAAGGTCTATGTCATAACTCCTTTTCAGAGCAAAAGCCTATTTTAAGAAGGAAGCATGAGCAGCAAAACCTGCAGAAGCTCAATCTCTGAGCATTACATACCACAGGAAAACATTTTAGCAAGTCTGAATGGAGACAGTGAACAGAAGAGCTACAGCAGCATTGCCCAGAAATTCTAAGTAGCCACAGCCAGTGATCCCAACCATTGGCAGCAGGTAACACAGCCAGGGGGGACTTGGCTCCTCAACTTCCTCCAAGTACTTTCTTTCATGAGTTGTCCAGGTTCACCTCCTCTTCCTACAGTGCCACCACTACCCCCAGCTTAGGGCTTTGATGGGTCAGGGAAAGGTCAAAGGATTCTGCAAAGATACTGCAATTCAAAGACAAGGCAGTGAGATTTCCTCATTCCTGGTACCCATTCCCATGGGGTATTCCAGACCTCCATCCTCACATGTCTGCACAGTTGTCCAAAAGTCCAGCAGTGCTACATACCCATGCAAATTATTTCACTGCCTCACAAGACATTCTTTCACTTATGCCTCCTGCCCGTTACTTGTCTTTCAGTAAATGTCTGTATTTTCCTTCATTTAATAAACCAGACTTGGATAAAACCCAAGAGTGTTTCCAGTATTTTTCTATTGCTGGTTGAGGGCACAATAGTTTTTGCCTCTATTTGCTCTCTCATCTTGAGAGCCCACTTAGAATTTACAAGTACCCATCAACCTTTAAGACAAAATCCAACCCTGTACCTTTCACAATCCAGTGAGACAAAGTAATCTCAGGATTTTTTTAAGACAGACTGGAAGAAAAATTGCAAGTACTGTTAAAAAAATCCAAACTATTCTCTCACTGTGGAAATTTAACTTTTCTGCCACGCAAATACAACGTAACCACGAATTCCCTAAGCCACCTGCTGTGTGTTTTCCCAAACAGATGCTCATTCACCAGAGTGGTTTAAACAAAGGAGATAAGGTTACAGTAATCTCAAGATAAAAATGTAACAACTTCACTGTTTACTACTAAGTTCTAGTAATAACCAGAAGTGCCACGTGCTGCAGGTGGACATGAAAAGAGGGGACCTGCATCCAAGGGCTTGCTGTCCAAGAACACTAATTTCCTAAGGAACAGGAAGCAGCCTCCCAGCAGGCCCGTTCACAGACGTGGCAGCGCAGGGATTCAGGAATACCACAGAGCAAGGAGGTGCTGCACACCTTCCCAGGTGGATAAAGCCTGGATAAAGCCACTGTCTGCTCGGGTGAGTTCACAGCCCCGCCTGCCTCCCTGCTCATCCCGGGCACGCAGCACTCCGAGCACGCGAGTCGCACAAAACTCTGTCCTAGGAAATGTTGGGTGCAAGGCATTTTAATTCTCAGTGGCTGCATTTCCACAGAAGATCTGTGGATGGCAACAAATTGCTCCTATTATGCAAATGAAACTGCACACTTGGAAATTGCCGATGTGGCTCTTCTGAAGATGCAGGAATTGCCAGTGTGGAAAGTTCAATTTAACAAGCCAAGTCTTCTCAAAGCACTGAAACCACAAAACACAGAATCCCTCTTGCTAATTTCCCACTGTACTTGACTGCAGGTGTAGGGTAAGAATCATGGAATTCACCTTCAAATTCTGATTCCTTTAAAAATAAGGAAATTGGTTTATGTAAATCCTTGTGGGGGGCACAGGCAAAAAGCCATATCAATACTTCTGACAATAATCATCAAACGTTACATGACTCCACACAGGAACCCTTTAAACAAGTTGTCTTTCATGAGGGTTAACATGTAGAAAAATCTATTTACACCGTAAGATTTCTGGTTTACAGAGGGAGAGCCATAGCAACTGACATGATGGCAGTGAGCCCTTGCCAAGAAAAAATAAATAAATGAGGTATTTTGTTGAATGGCCAAGCTGCTGTCTGTACTGCTCTCTGAATTCTGCAAACGAGAATTCAAAGGGAGCGTGCTGTGCTCATGAATGAAATACCTACAGACAAAACAGTCCCACACACCCAACCACGCTCCTGTCGGAACAAAAAGTCCTGTCATACCGCTGGACATTGTTCTGACCCTCCAAAGCTGGTCCAGCCGTCAGCAAGCTGCACTTAAAACACCACCCGAGTAAGTTCCTGAAAGCACCCGGGCTGCTCCGGCTCCCCACACAATGGCTGGATTCTTTGAAATCCACATCTCGTGCCCGGCGTTATTGGACACACGTCCCGCTCCTTTGTCCGGCTCACGCCAACGGGCCCATTCCTGTGCTCAAGGCCATTTAAAGCTTAAACAGTCCAGTTTCACCCCAATAGCGAACACGTTCACTTCTGCATTTCCCCTCTTCTTTTAACGCAAACAAAGCGTGCGCTGAGGATTGCAACAGCAGTGTCCCCTGATTTCACCAGGTACAAACCAGCTGAGTGATGCAGATCAACGCTAACCCAAGGGATTTCCCCGTGTTTAGATAAAGTATTTCAAAGTACACACGCACGAAAACTACCGAAGAGTCACAACTTGCTGGAAGAGAGATTCACTCTTGAGTCACACTGGCACTGCTCTTTATCCCATCCCAGATCCCCGCACCGACCGTGCACAACACGGCAGCGACCGCTTCGCTGTATTGTCTCGACACCTCGTGAGGGTTTTTCTAACAAAAGCCGAAGAAAAAAGCAGACAAAAGCGGGAAAAGGCCAAAACACGCTGAAGGCCTAACAAAAAGGACTTATTCAGACGGGGTATAACCTTTCATTACGTGATTTAAGGGAGGTTCCGGGGGCAGTTTCGCGCTCTCTCCCGGAGCGCCGGTGGGAGACGATCGCGCTCGGCTTTGCTGCGCTTTTACGCGCAAACCTCGGGAACTTGAGAAGTAAAATAAATAAACAAACAGGCAGCGACCAAAAAAAAAAAAAAAAAAAGGAAAATAAACTCTCGAGAGCGTTACGGTTTTTTTTGTGAATTTTTTTTCTTCCCAGAACACTTCTTGGAGCGGTATTTCCCCCCGGCGAGGGCGGCGGGGCAGTCCCGGGCCCGCTCCCCGGGCCCTTTGTCGGGGCGGGCGGCGGGAGGTGCCGGGCCCGACCCTCCGCCCGCCCGTGGCCGTGGCGCCCGGCCCGGGACCCGCGGGGGTGTGCGGCGGGCCGGGGGGTGCGGGGGGCGCCGGGGGGCGGCGGGGAGGGGGCTCGGCCGCACAATGGAGCCGCCTCTCGCCCTCACACGCCGCCGCCGCCGCCTTCATGTGACTCGCGGAGGAGCGAAATGGCTGCTGGGTGCCGCCGGCTCCCCGCCCCCCGCGGCCGCCGCCGAGCCCCGACCCCGCGCGGGGCCGGCGCGGGTCGCGGGGAGGCGCGGGGGGGGACGCGGGCGCGGGGGGTCCCGGCGCGGCGCGGCCCGCTCACCATTTGCGCACTTTCTCGATGGCCGCCATCACCCGCTTGATATCATCCTTCGCCCGGCTCCGGGTCTCGGCCCGCACCGACCGGCCCGACATGCTGCTGGGGGAGGGGGGGGAAGGGGGGGGCTCGGCGGGGAACGCGGCGCTCGGCGCGGCCGGCGGCTGCGGTGCGTGTGTCGGGGCGGCCGCCCGCACAATGCCGGCGCTGCGCGGGGCTCGGCGCGGCTGCGCTCGGCGGCTCCGCTCGGCTCCGCCCGCCCGGCGGGGCCGCGCACGGCGCACGCGCGGCGCCCACAGCGGAGGGAGCGGGGCGGTGAGGGGGGGAAAGGGGGGGTGGCCGTGAGGGCACGGCGGGTGGCGGGAAGGGCGGTGGGAGGCACCGACCCCCGCGCCGCCCGCGGGGCTGAGGGGCCGCCGCGGCCGCAACGGGCCGGGACCGGCGGAGACCGGCGGGGAAGGCGCCCGGGAGGCGGCCGCCGGCCCCCCGCGCGCGGCGCTTCCAGAGCTCCCGGTGCTGGTTTCGAACTCCGCGGCGTTCCCTTGGAGCGCGAGGTAAACGCTCCTTCCCCACCTCCGCCGTGCTCAGGCCGTAACTCACCGCAGAAGTAAAACGTTTGTCCAGTTTGAGGTCACCTCAGCACGTCAAGGGTGGTTAGAGACTGGGACGGGCTGCCCGGGGAGGTGGTGGAATCACCGTCCCTGGAGGTGTTGAGTCCAAGACTCCACGCGGTACTTGGTGATATGGTCTAGCTGACAAGGTGATCGGTCACAGGTTAAACTCTACGGTCTCGGAGGTCTTTTCCAACCTAATGGATTCTGTGATAACCCAGTGCAGTCTAACAGCATCCTGGGCACAACTAAATTTTACTGCAAAGCAGAACTGGAGGGGCTTTTAGGAAGTTCAAAGCACTTTACACAGAAATAATGCCTGTTTTTGTGCAGGGCAGCCCCGGGGCTCCAGCGATGGCAGACACACATCCCGCTCTTGTGCCCGTTGCTGTGGCAGACTCTGAGTGCAGGGATGGGCGATGCTCCCTGTTAGCAAAACATCCCTCCTTAAATGGGATAAATAAATCATAATAATAACATAAATCTATAATAAGCAGATTTTTATCCCCCCCCTCCCCAGTGGTTATAACGTTTCTCAGCTGCCTTAAATAATTCCAATAATTTCCGTGGAATTAGACTGCTTTTAAGCAGTGGAGGATCAGCTCCAACACAGATCCATGGAAGTACATGTGCATGAAGGGTAAAGGGGCAGAGTTACATGTGAGGTGATGCTTAGCAGGACGTTTGTCTCAGACCTGTATTCTCTGGTCCTGTTACTGCTGGACTCCCTCATTAACTTCTCCCCAGTGCACACCTTGCTGCTCTTGCTAATTGTACAATCACAGATGTTCTCAGTACACAACAGCGATCTCTGTTTAAAAAACATTGCCTCTGAAAAGAACGCTTCTTAAGGGCCTACATTATTATTCAAATTGATGCCGAGGATGATGTAAAGAAGGAAGCGTGTTCAACAGCACTTCACTGATCTTTCTACAGCAACTTGTATCAGCCTCATTATGCTGTTTATACACACACAGTGCGATGCCGTCCCATTGGTATTACACTACTAATTGGAATTACTACTTTCAGAAAGAAAAAGTCAGTTTTAAAGGCCAAAAAGGGAAACCTGATTTTAATGTACACCACAGCATTCCTTTCTTTACCGAGGTCTCTTGGATTTATAATTACAAATCCATTCTAACCTGTCCAAGCATTTATCAATGTATTTAATCAATACGGCACTTTTACATCGCTCTTCTGCTGTCAGGTTTCACAAATGAACACTGTCTTAAAGTAATGAAAATAGACTGCATCTGGCATAAACCCACCTGAAATAAATTCTAGGAAGGCTCCAGGCACGGCTGGGTTGGCCACTTGCTTCATTCTACAGCCACCCCAGTGTTTCCCTACATAGATGGGAAATTATAGGTTTGTGGCAAGTGCTAAACTGGGCGTTTATTTTAGAGTTTGACTGAAATGCAACTATGTGACCTTTACTTTGTAATAAACACAAAACACAAATTTTGCAGATATTTGAGGAGAGGAGTCTGGAAAGAAGGAACAAGCAGAAAACCTTGTGGCAGCTGTGATTCCGAGTCTTCACAGATCAGAGGTTCACCTCTCTCCTTCCGTTCTTTTGTTCTGGTGCAGCAATAGGTAAGCCAAGAATGTCAGCAGCAAATATCTCTGCTGTGATTTCTGCTGGAATTTCTTCTTCAGTCAAAGCTCCTGCACCTGGAGAGCAGTAACAACACCACGAGACACAGAGCAGTGATGTAAAAATGGCTTTCCAGGTCAGCAAAATTTGTAAGTGAAGTAATCATGAAAAAGTGATGGTTTACTCGCTTAACACTTTATGTGTTTATATCAGGAACCCATCGAATCTGCAAGTCTGACCTTGCAGCAGGTCCCTGCCTGAGAGGGGTCATGGGACAACTTTTACACTCCAGCAATTTAATGTGATTTTAGGACCTTAAGGAATCCAGGGATTTCAAAGTTGCTTTGCAGCACCAGACAGTTCCCTTTGGGAGCCGCACCTTTGCTGTGTGCGGCCCATTCCAACGACCCTAAACAGAGGCTGTTCCAAACTGGTGGGGGCTGGGACACAAATCATAGGAAAATGCAGTTCCAACTACAATGGGCAATTAAATACAGCCACTTGGCTGAAATTGATGCTGTAATTTGCTGTTCCAGACTGGTGTGGACTGGGACATAAATTGCAGACAAATGCGGTCGTTACCAACAGCTCTGTTACAATGGACACTGCTCCCTGGGTGAAACCAGCTCTGGGATTTCCCTGTGTGTTTCTAATTTCAGTTCCAGCCAGCAGATAAACAGCAATGTAATCTTGTCAGTCCCCAGTTATAGTTCATTGTCCACTTATTTTTAGATACACCCGTGTGATTGCTGTGTGGATGAAGGACAATCTGTGACTATTTTTGCAATCCCGTCTGAGCAGTTTTGACAGCTCTTGGCCTAACGGGGTAAATGGGTTTGAAATTTAAATTGTTCCATTTGGGAATTGAAGCACTCCTGCTTCTGTGCTGTGTGGGATGCTAACCCTGTACCTGAGGGGTCAGAGATATCTGGTTCAGATCCTTGTCTCTCGGGTTGCCTGCCCATCAGGGTGGTCAGACACTGGGCCAGCTCGTCCTCGGTCATCTGCTCTCCTGTACACAACAGAGCAAGGCCAGCCCGTGGGTTATGGGGTGGAGAGAACAAAAACTGGAAAGGAACTCAAACAGGAACAGTGCACAAACAGAACAGGACAGTTTGAAAGGGGATTCAGCCTCTGTGATAGACAGATGTACCAATACACATGAAAATGTTGTTCCTCAGGAAAATTGTTCTTCCCTATTGCATTTGGGGAAAAAACGTTAATCAAAGGGAGAAATTCTGATGCAGACAGTTCTTTAGGCTACACTGCACTTGCAGGGGCTTGAGCTTCTATTCCCACTGGGGAATTCCTGGCACAGACCACATTCCATGTAGCCATTTTCTCACAGAGCAGGAAGAGGAAGGTGGAGAAGTCTTGATTTAGTATCTTGGAATAGCGGGGACACGGCACTTGTTCCCAGTTAGCGATTGGCTCGTGCCCTGAAGCATGAGGTTATAGATCTGTTATGAAACTGTTCTATCTGATGTGTCTATTTATGGATGTTCACACCATCCATATAAATAACTAACCTTTCTCACACTGGTTGAATCCTTGGTTTCCAAGGATCTTTGTGTCAAGGAGTCTTGCCAGGTGATGTACTGAGTCAACCAGCATTTCCCTTTACCTGTTTTAATGCTCAGCTGCACTTTTATGCCAGGAGTAAGACAACAAAAGTTTATTTACAACTCTATGGCACTGGCCACAATTATATTTATACACACATTTACAATGTTCTTCCAGATTCAGCTCAGCTAAACCATCATCTCTTTTCAGTCTTCCACAGAGATTCAGTTCAGGACTGACTAATTTCATCCCTCCTTTCTTGTGCCCTTTTTATCAGTCTTATACTACCTTGCCAAAGCCTGCCTGACTGGAACAGAGAACAGTGACTCAGATAAGGGCATACTGGAAGAAGGATACATTTTACCAAGACCCATACTCATCATTTTACAGCCCAGATACCTCAGGCCAGCAGAGATTTCCAGAGCAGTAAAAGAAGAGCAGCTGAGACAATAGATGTGATTATTCAATTTAAAATCTTAAAACAAGTGGCTCCCCATGCCTGCCCTGGTTACCAAACCATAGTTCCAGATTAATTTTTTTGCTGCAGTGAATAAGTTCTGAAATTGCAGGCAGAACTAGCAAGCATAAAACTAATATTAGAAGAGAAATAACTCACCTCTGCACTGAAGCAGAGACAGTAAGTCTCCTCTGTCAATAACTTTGTCTCCCTTCTCGTTATCATAACCAAGAACCTGAAACGCTCGTTGTAGGCTTTTCATCGACAAGCCAAGCGCAGGTCGATGATTTATATAAAGTTTGATAAAATCCTCCAAATTGATTTCTGTCACTTGTTCTCCAGCATCCACGGACTTGCTGAATTTTACCTCATTTATCATTTCTTCAATCTAAAGATCAAGACAAGGGAGATTGTTACACATTCTTTGCAGAGCATCAGGGCAGTTTTCTATCTGGTGAGTGCCAGTGTACCATAACCGTGCACACGCTGGTACCACGGGTGCCGTGACCGGATCCCAGCGGGAATCTGCACTCGGCAGCTGAGGATGGGCACGGCCAACAGTTACACACTCGCTGACATGATGACATTAGGTAAAGAAGGGGGGTTGCACGTGTGTTGTCATTTTGGATTTCCTCTCTCGTGACGGGCACTCGGTGACTCCGCAGCTGTTACCGGTACCTCCGCCGCAGCTGCGTCCCCACTCTGGGGACGGCGGGCAGGCAAACCACACACCGGTAAACACACCATCCCTGCTGCAGCAGCACGTGCAGCAGAGTCCCCACATAACCAGGCTGCACACTCTGGCTGGCACAGACAATCCTCTCCCCCTCTGACACGTGTCTGGTGAGGTTCTGCCACCGCACAAGCCAAATCCAAACGTGCTCCGTGCGGCTGACAGCCTGCACTCTCCTCTCGGACAAACAGGCAGGCACTGGCCATGCTGGGTACTAGTGGTTTTCCTGAAGTCTGGTGCTGTGAGTCAGCCCCACTGGCAGCTGTGCAGACGTGTGTCCAAAAGGCAGCATCTGCTCCGTGCCTCCGTTGTGCTCGCAGCCCCTTCGGAGGTAGAGGGGCAGCAGAGAAACGCCGGGAGAATTCCCCGTGCCAACACGTACCAGGCCTGCTGCTCCCCGGGAAGGGAGGCTGATGCAAGATCTCCCCGGGGAGGACTTTGCATTCAGCCTTGGGCCTTTGTCCTTGTGTCACAAGTTTTTCCACTGAATGAAGCCTGGGGAAGAGGGAAATCTCAGCCTTATATTTTTCCTGTAGCAAATGTCACGCAAGCAAGAACAGTCATTTTCACTCAGCCCTGGCTGAGCTGGGATTAGGTTTTATATCAATCCCACAGAACTACAAAAGAAAAACACCAATTCCCAAAAGCTTTGCTAGTCAGTCCAAGCTGCCTTTCCCCCTCCTGCTTTTCCTATATTAAAACACTCTAGAGATGAACTTTCTGGATTTTATTACTGTCCTGCCTGCCTCGAGGAGCAGATTGTAGGTTGCTTGGTTTCACAACAGCTTAGCACCTCTGTTTCCATGCCTGAAACCCTGTTTATATTTTAATTTGGGGTGGGAGGCAGAGAGAGGTTATCAATTATTCTTTCAGAGACATGTCCCAGGGGATTATATTCTCTCTGTCCCCAAGAGGCAAAAATATAATAACCCAAGGAAAAGCTCTAACACAGTATGAGGGGATAATGCCACAGCTTGACACCAGGGCAAAGCAGCCCTGGCTCAGACAAACATTTGCTGGTTGTGGGGGCTCCAAAGCACGTCTGTTAGACGGTGGCTGTGACAAAGGTCCTGCCTCCCATCTGCTGGCTCTCCTGGCAGAGCATCCCTGGGCAGATGGGGTGGCACTGACTCACAGCACCATCTCAGCAGCCCGTGGGTTCCTGTGCCATGGCAGAGACGAACAACCTCCCCCGCGGGCAGACGAAGGGAGCTCAGTGATGCACCACTTCCCTGGGGAGAACCCCCTGCAGTGACAGGGCTGTGGCTGGTGCAAAGAGACCATTATTTAAATCTCCTTGCATCAGATTCAGTAATTTTTTTGGTATGTGCTTTAATTACCCTTTTGTCAGGTTACACATTACAAATGAGGTTTGTATACTGTACAAACTGCCTGGAGAAACAGCCACAAAAGGGGAAGGAGCAGCACCCTTATTAAATCAGTTGTGTCTGCTGTTGAATTTGAAGCTAAAAAGCTCTTGAGAAATGTCTGATAGGAAGCTCTGCTGTTGCAAGTTTAAAGGCAACCTCAGGGAGAGCTTCTGCAGAGTTTATGAGTTTGTGGAAAAGCTTTACGTTCCATGAGAGTAAACGCCGCTGTCTCCATCTAAAATCATTCTTTCATCAGTCCCAAGCAGAACAAGAAAGAGAGGCTCTGTCAGTGTCCAAATGAGTGATTGCATTGAGCTGGACATTCTCCAGTGTCCAAATGAGTAATTGCATCGAGCTGGACATTCTCACCCACACTGGTAGCTCATATAAGGACACTCTGGTTGAGTCTCCATCCAACCTGGAGGGACTCAACCACATCCTACCAACCACATGCTGCTCACCCACTAGTACAAGTCACAGAGGGACCAAAGCACTTTACCCATGACCATTGGAAGGTTGGAGGCTGCTGCTCTTGGGAGCCAAGGGAAGGTTCATTCCTCCCACCTCTGCAGTGGTGGCAGCCCTCAACCTCCAGAAGATCCTGAGGTTCTCCTGTTGAACGCTTCTGAACCATCAGGTTCCAGGTTTGCTCAGCCCCTGTGGTTTCCCAACTTGCTAGCAAGGAATCATTACTTTTTGAGGAATTTGCTGCCAGATTCTGACCACTACTGTGTTGATGCAGACCAGTTAAATACATTGAAAGCCAACAAATACACCCTGGAGCCATCCAGCATGGCAATGGTCAGAATATGGCCCTTGAGACACTTGGTAAATGCAATCAGTCTTGCGCTTTTTTCTTTTAATAACAACAATAAAAACAACAGACCAACCTCTTCCTCTGATGGATAAAATCCTATTGCTCTCATTACAGAAGGAATTTCCTCCAAGGGAATGTGTGTTGACACCTGTCTGTTCTCCAGCGTATTCATACCTTGGCTGCATATCTGTGCATAGTAAAAATAGTCTTCCAGTTCCTGCCAGGGATTCAAAAGAATACTGTGAAGTTCAGTTAACAACAGGCACAGAAGATAAGGCTCCTTTTAGGATTTACTAACAGGCATATCAATGGGATTGCTGTTACAGGCGAGCTGGACAAAAAATAAAGGAATGGCAGGCCTGTATAAATGAATCTTAAACTCCAACCAGATGTGGCCAGACAGTGTTCACGGTGAGCATAATTACCCTGAAGAATTCGCCTTCTCTGCCACCATCCAGGAGGTTGTAGAACGGGATCATGTCCTCCCCACCCAGGAAAGCAGCAGCATCCAAGGCACTGGCAGAAGTGGAGAAAAGAAGGTACAGGAAGGGTTCATGTGAGGAGAGCTTTCACGGTTCCCTTTCTAGTCATTGTTCACAGACACTTTCAATAAATAAAATCCCTGTAGCTCAGAATTCAGGAAAGAAAAGCACTGCCTTGAACCATGTGCTATTTTATCATCAGCTGCACTTCTACAGCATATTTCATACCCAGGTTTTACATACAATAGCACAGTGTGGGAATTAATTATTACTGAATGGTCCTCTTGTTTAGTGGAATGAGTACAGGGCTGGGAGCCAGGAGCTTTTCCATGGACTCGAACTTGGTGTCTGGCATTTAGCTTTTCTGCTTCCTTATAGAGACATTGAGGGAGATGAATTAGCTAGATCAGCATTTTGAACATGCAGAGAAGGCCGGGGCTTGGTGTTTGCAATAAACCACACAAACCCAAGCTCCCTGTTCCTTGATCTCACACATTTTTTCCCCAGTAACTCAGCGCAATCCATTACTCCACTTCCTGAGCCGCGGCGGGTGACGGTGTCGCAGGTGCAGTCGGCATTAGACTGAAAGCGCCTCAGTGGCCACCTCTTTGTTTCAATTTCATAGGCAGTTGGAGCCAAAAGAATCCGTTTGGCTTGTGCAGATGTAAAAAGAAACCAAGCCTGGAAGTGCGGTCGTGGCGTAGCATTGCCACATGATACCCCACGCCTGGCAGCAGGGCCGCAGCTCTCACACACCTCGCCAGGGCTGCTTCCACTGGGGGGTTTTTTTGCAGGCTTCATGCTTTTTTCGTAATTAAGTTATTTGGGTATTAAACACAGTGGAGATGCACAAGATGCCAGGAGCGGCAATAAAATGATAATTAGCTCATCAAGAACTTAGCTCAAAAAACAAATTACATAGAAATTCAATGTTGCCTGGACCCTGGCCAACCATTATAAAGAAGGAACATTTATATTCTATTGCCTTCCTTAAAATGTCGCTTATCCTGACCCCCGACTGCTTAAGCCACACAAAGTGGAAAAGAAAATAAATAAACCCATTGCTTTCCCAACCAGGTTTCCTTTGTTCTGGCACATGAAGGTGAGCTGGCTCAGCACCCTTTGGGCTTTTCTCAGAGAGAGTGGTACCTGTAAGAAGCATTTTATGCAGGACCAGCAAGTGTCTTAAGCACAAAGCCTTTGTCCTAGGAAGGTGAGGGTTTCACAGGTGCACGCCAAAAGGCAAACATAGGAGAGAGAGCTAAAAGCCAGCTTCCATGGGGTTGATTTGCCAGAAAGCAGGAGGTGTGCTCTGTGTTAGCAGGGTGATGTGCAGGACTTAAAAGAAACAAACCAGCACAGACTGACAGAGATCATGCCACACTCTCCCAGCTCTGCCATGGACTAGGCTCCCTTTCCAGCCCCTGAAATGTGAAGTCACTCCATGCTGGCCTGGGGTTTTCCTGTCATTCACAGCTCCCTTTCTATGTCTCATATATATCTCCTGGGCCCCTGCAGCCACGCTCGAAAAGGGGCACCCTCTGCCCTGCACAGGCACTACAACGAGCAGTTTTGGTCCTTGACATGCAAAGAAACCAAAATATATATCCTGCCTTTGCTGCCATGTGGGAGCACAGGTCTGGCACTGCTGCTGAGGGAGCTGGCAGAGGGAAACTTGCAGAGAATGGGGGGAGAAGCCTGGCAGGGTTCACTGGGGATGCTCCGGGCCAGAGCCTGGAGATCCTCAGTTTTCAGAGCTGCCTTTACTCTTCCAGCCACCCCATTTACTGCAGCCCATTTATTCATGTAAGCAAAGCTTTACAGGATTAAGGTGGCTTGTCTAAATCCAGTCTTCCAATGCAGGGGGGATTTCCCAGCAAATGCCTATCCCATTTGGAGAGCAGACACTTTTGTATGAGCAGTCACCCCGTGCACTCCTCCTGCAGCCAGTACTGCTGCTCTGATCCTGGCCTAACCCTGACAATCCTCCAGCACACTGACCAGGCCCTCATAAGGACCACAGAATGCTCTGCCCAACTTCTTACTGTTTGGGTACCACTTCCCAGATTGGAATATTTTATATCTCCTATGGCCACCCACTGCAAGGTTTGCTGGCTTAATCCCCACTATGACTATGCAGTTGCATCACATGGAGGGGAACAAAACCCTCCAAAAATGTACTCACCTTAGGTTGACCTTCCATTTCATGGCAGTGCAGTCACTCCCGCCCGCTGTAAAGATGTAACGCCCGTCGTAGGAGCTGGCAAGGTCAGAGGCACCATCTGGGTGGCAAATGAAGGCTGAGGACTTGTGGGGGTTGCCATCAACAGGCAAAATCTGCAAGCCCACCTGTACAGAGAGAGAGAGAGAGTCTGGGAGGGCTGGGGGTCCCACAGGAGGTCTGGGGCACTGCACACCGGGGCAGTGCTGCCTCTTCCTCCTGGGGGCTCGCTCAGCTCCCAGGCAGGACCAGCCTACACATGGTTTCATCTCCAGTGAAATTCCTGAAGGACCCCCAGCCCTGAAAATGGTGGCTCTTGCACAGCTGGGGCAGGTGGGGCTCCCTACCTTGTCCTTTGTGATGTACACCAGGTAGTGCTGCTTGGGGTCTGCAGCGCTTGTCGCTGGGAGGATTTGTATCTTCTCCAATGGGGAGCCATAGGTTGGTCCCAAAAGGGTCTTTCTAAAGGCAAACAACATATTTATCCATTCTAGGGCTCACAAAAACATATTCCCTCTCTAAACAGCTGCTGTGTGGAAGGATGGGTATATGTGGGGGGTGTGGGGGTGCAAAGGCTTTGTACTGCTGGCTGAGAGAACAGGATAGGACAGGGTCCCTGGCTAGAAGGGACCACACTGGGGGCCAGAAGTTATTTTAGTGCTCAGGGATTACTGTGCTTTGCTCATCTGGATTCCTATTTCTTTATCTGATGCTGAACAGCTGTGTGTCAAGTCCAGCGTGCTGAGCAGACCAAGACCCACCTGAAGCCACAGCCTTACTAGATGACATGGTAGTGAACAGCAGAGTGGACACAAGTGGCTGGGGTCCCTAGAGTCATCCCAAGATCTGCGTCACGGATGTACAAACACATTCTCATGGTGGGAGTAGGGTGGTCGTTAGACCAAGGAGAGCACAAAGCCAGGATGGGGCAGTTGTAGGCCTGAATCAGTCCTCTTACCTGCACATTTTGGTTGTTGCGTTGAGGAGCTTCATTTTGTAGCAGTTGTTGGCAGTGAGGAGGAAGGACTCAGTGCTGAGCTGTGGGTACCAGGCCAAGCACAGGGGCACCGCACTCTGCTCCACCCGGTCCCTGTGTGTGACCACCAGGTGGTCCTTGATGCTGCTGCTCAGGTCATATTCAACCTGGAGGGAAGACAAGGACACAACTCCCCTGTGGTCTGCCTTGTGGATTACCTGGATCTAGCATCTCTTGGAGAAGCCCACAGTAGCAGAGCCTCAGCTCTGAGACCAGGCTGAGAAACAACCTCCAGCAATGGAGCTGGTGGGGAGAGGGTTGGGAGCCACAGAACCACACGTGGAGTCTCCCTTGCTGTCCTTGTCCAGCCCCACCACTTTGAGCACAAATCTTTACTGCCCATTAGACTTTCACATGCACCCACCAGCTGCCGGTCCTCCCCGAGGCTCAGGAGCCTGGGCTCGTTGCTGTCTGCCCGGACCCCAAAGAGGATGCTCCGGATGGGTTTGTAGTGGGAGTCCAGCCCTGCCAGGTGTTCCCAGCATCTGCCCCCATTTTGCAGGACCTTCTTGTAAACGATCACTGAGTATTTCTCAGCCTGCAATGACAGCACAAAGGTCAACGAGCCACGATCCCCACACTCATCCCCTGGCTTGGTGTTTCCTCTCTGAGCTTAGCTCAGCCCTTTTCACTTCTGGAGTCCCATGAGGAGGTTTAGAGTCACAGCCAGGATAAAGCTCTGGGCCAGGCAGATTTGGGCATCTGTTCCCAAGGACAGCACCACAGCAGCACCACAGCAGCCCTCAGCCTGGCCGGAGCATGCGAGCCATCCCCTGCTGTGCTCGCACGGAGGGGCAGTAAATTGAATTCTGTCACTCCCCAGAAACCACAAGGAAGATGCTTCCCACTGCTGTGTCCTGGCATATGTGCAGGAAAGGGGAATCTTTTCTTTGAACAGGTCGTCACCAGTTGCTACAACCTCTGTGCCAAACTGCCTCAACACTGCCTTGACACTGAGACAGGGCATGGAGGGAGCAGCCCCCTGCACAGAGCACCAGCCAGGAGGAAATCCCCTGCTCCAGCCCTTCCTACAGATGGACGCAGAGCTAAGACTGGTCACTAAAGTCAGCGATGGGACACTGCCAGCAGCGGCTCTGCGGAGCAGCTGGGACTGCTGACGTTTTTACAGAGTGACTCTTTGAGCCAGGAAAAGCGTTTCAGAGTCACGAAGCCCCGGGGGAGGAACAGCCCTCTGTGCCTTGCAGGACGGCCGGCAATTCCCAGTCCCTCCCAAAGCTGCAGGACGAGCAGCGCGTGTAAATCACCGAGCGGAAAAAACAAGCTTACAGCGGTGGCGAGGTACTGGGAATTGTGAGAGAAGCTGATGTGAGTCACGGGGCCCTGCGAGAACCGGAGCTCCTTGCAGCTGGACTGAAGGGAAATCGCATCGAGGACCTGAACGCTTCCATCAGTAAAACCAGCGGCCAGAAAATGACCTGGAAAACAGGCCAGAAAACTCTCAGGCAGCGCCGCTCCTCCCGGGAAGCCCAGCGCTTGGCACATGGGGAGCTCATGAGGCCGGGATACCTTCACAGTCATAGGATAAGCACTGGATGCCGGCCTCCGGGAATATCCTGCTGGCCAGGTACTTGGTGTGCCGGTAGTCCCACACTTTCAGCAGCCCACAGTGACTCCCCACGGCCACCAGTGTCTGCTGCGGGTGACAGGCGATGGCACTCACGGCTTTCTTCGCCTCTTCCAGGACTTTTTCAAAGCCTGCGCTGTCTGTTGCAACGTGGAACACGGTTGCATCAGAGGTTGAAAGGATAAAGTTCCTGTTCAGTGCGAGAGAAACAGAATTCGATGAATCAGACTCGCTGGCTCATGTCCCTCCAAGCTATATTACACATCAGACTCCTTTTGCAACTGAGTTGGATGATCCCTTATGTTTTGTGATATGCAATATGCAAATACTCCTTGACCTGGAGGGCAGGTGGCACTTTGTATTCCTGACCTGGGAAATTGCCACAGGAAGATTCTGGAGCCAGGTCCACTTTCTACTTGGCTGGGCAAGCCCGAAAATGAATGACATCTGGGGAGCTTTTGCTGTTTGCAAGTTGCTGGTGTGTGAGACAGACAAATGAGCAATTGAAGATGCTCTGAATAGTCTTTTCACCCGTCTCCACACCACCACTGTCAGTGGCTCCACGTTGACCACCCTGCCACAGACAAGGTCAGAGGACAGTTTCAGTCCCATAGCGCAGATGGGATGGTTACTGTCTGCTCACCCAACACAGCAGAGAGGGTCTCACTGTGGGACTGGGCATGTGTGAAGCAGACATCCGAATAATTATGCACAGCTCTCTTGGGGCCCTTGAGGTACTGGAAGGGGCTATAAGGTCTCCTTGGAGTCTTCTCCAGGCCGAACCCTGGAGTTGCACAGACATACATGTGGCTGCACGAGTGGGGAAGAGCAGCCTCTTTGCCAGCTGGCCCGTGACAGCCATCACTTCATGCACGTCTGGCCCAGGCACTGGTGACTCTGTGCCTCTTTTATGCCTTAGCTGGGCTCTCCAGCCATTCCTGATCCCACCAGCCTGCTGAGACGAGCAGGCTCAAGGTTTCCCCTTTGATCTTCTGCCTTTTGTGCTGCCCAGAGCAGCTGCAAGCAGCAGGAGCTGCAGCAGCGACCCAGGAGGAGAGATGAGACAACAGAGAGCAGAGACAGGGAAACCAAACCGTTCCCCAGGGCACTGCTCCAGGATGGAGAGGAATCTGTCCCACACGGCTCTTCGGAAAACACGTGTGGCTGAGAAAAGATGTTGCCAGGAGAGCCTGAACAGGAGTGACAGACATATGGTTTGCAGGCTGGATGGAGCCACACAACAGCTTCATCTGGCCTGCAGGCTCCCTGTAAATCCTCAGCTACATCACAAGGAGGGACAGAGAGGAGCTGGTGACCAGGCTGGGGCTGTCCCAAGCTCCTGAAACGAGGTGGTGCAACCCAGCGCTGGTGCCACTGCCCCGATCAGCCTGGCAAGCCATGACAAAATCCAACTGGATATAGCCATCCATGGGAGGGGTTTAAGGGGGGGATTAAGGGGCCCAGAGAGAGCTGGAGGCTCGGCATTAGCACTGCCTGGTGTGCCGGGTACGTGACAGAGAAGCTGATCATCACCCTGCCTGCACTGATGCCGTGTCTGTGTCACATCAAGTTCAGAATTTAGGATGTGCTGGAGCCCACCTGGAGTTTGCAGCTGCTGGGAGATGCCTGTGGTCTGCAGGCAGAGAGGGATGCCCAGGAGACACTCCCTGCTTCTCTCTGGCAGGCAGGTGGGACAAATACCCCAAAGTTCCTTTCCATCCTGCCTCCCTGTCCCTGTCTGGCCCAAAAGCCTGGGCACAGGGTCAAAACCTGCTCCAGACCAGGCAGAAGCCCACAGAGCAGCTCTCACTGACCACCTCCCAAGCTGTTACAGATCACCTCCCCAGGCCTCACTGACACCTCCCCGGCTTTCAGCTGCAGGGCAAACACAGGAGAGGACCTGGGTTTGTAAAGAGACACTCACCTGGCGAGGAAGGGCCGGCTTCTGGCTGGGAAGGCATCAGGAGGATCACGAATGGTTGTGGAGAAGGAGAGGGACCGAATGGGACCCACTTTGCTGTGGCTGTAGAGGCTGAGCAGCAGCAGCTCCCCATCGTAGAACTTAACCTGGCCTTTCACATCACCTATTGCTATACAGCTGCAAGGAAGGGAAAGTTATTAACCAACACGCAGACTGACAAGGGAAAAATATTCCTTGCCTAGCACCCCTAGGCAGAAGGAAATCTCTTCCCCATTTCTCGGCACAAGCTCAGGAGCAGAGCCCTGCACTGAGGTGCGGGGGAAAGCCCAGGGCTGTGCAGAAACCAGCGGCTCTGCTGCGACCCTGCCGTGCCCCTGCCCTGTCCCCAGGGCTGTCGCGGCGTTTGGTGGCTGTCTGCTCCCTCTGCCGGTGACGGCCAGGAGGCTGAGCCAGTGCCTGAGCCACCCCAGCAGAGCTGGCATCACATCACCGTGACTTTTCAACCTTATTTTTGCCCCCCAGCCAAATCCATTCCTGGAAAATTACATGCAAACCAGCAGCGCTTTCCTCCAGAGTTTTCCTGGTCCTCGCACGCTGCCAAGAGACTTAAAACTCTAACACTTGGCTGTAGTTCATCAGCATTATCTCTGCTGTTGCTGTGGCTGAGATACACAAGGACTGTGCCCACAGCTGCTGAAAACATCCTCCCTGTTACCTCTCCAACACCTGGAGCACGGTGAGGCTCTCCTGCTGCACAGACACCATTTTGGTGGGGGTCATTCCGAGAGGCCTGGCCTGCTGCTCCTTGGGGTCAGTTCGGGGATCGACCGCATCCCACACCACCACCTTCCCGGCCGAGGTGCCCGTCAGAGCTTGGCAGTTGTTAAAATGGAAAACCGACTGGCTGAAGAGTCCCACCACGCTCCTGAAGGTCTGTGGGGAGAGCAGCGAGGCCAGGAGGTCACCCTGAGCGCTGGCTCTGCCCTCCCCGAGCAGAGATGGTTCTGCTTGGCTCTCACATGACATTCCCTCCCTGTCCCACGGCAGGACCACCCAAGACAAGAGCCCCAGGAGACAGAGGGGGACAGGCTGGGGACATGGCCAGTGGTTTTGGTTAGGGAGATAGGAAGGGGCAGAGCTGCTGCCAGCAGGAAAGCCAAGAGTGGGACGTGCTGTGGCCCCCCTGTGCTCACCTTGTTGCTCAGGAACGGGGTTCCATACTGCAAACCAGCCTCTCCCTGGGGAAAGCAGAAAACATCCAGGACAAGGATTTGGGAGCTGTGCTCTGCAGTGCCAGCCTGCCCCCTCTCCATCTTCTGGGCACTGGCACTACACCGTGGTGACCAAAGCAGGGCTCTTGAGGCAGAAAGGCTCTCCAAGACCTTCCAGAGGGCACAGAAACACCCTCTCCCTCTACCTGTTCATCTTCCAAAAGCTGCTGACTGGCACGAGGCACATGAAGGGCCCACAGGAAAGCAGGGGTGGGAGAGGAGTGGAGCATCCCTGCCACAGCTTGGAGTGACCCAGTGTGGGAATAGAGGAAGGGCTACACTGCCAAGACTACCCTGGAGTCTAGAGAGGGCAGGGAGTGGGGAGGGTGAAGTGGGTGAGGGCAGGGGCAGATCTGCAAAGCAAAGTGTGACCCCAGTCATGGGCAAACGTGGTCCCACAGCCCACACTGCCTCTCCAGCGTGTTCCATTCCTGCCACCTCCTTTCTGGCACCAGAAACAAGAGTGCCCATGTCCCTACTTACCCACAGGTAAAATATCACCTGGGTTTTGCTGTTGCTGACAAACTCATGGGGATCTTGAGGGTTAAAAAGTACGTAATCCTGAAATTCAAATGTGAGAATTGCATTAGCACCAAGCTGAGCGACCTTTTCTGCTTATTCTTCCATGCAAAACATCTGCTTTTATCCAAAACCCAATTCTCTACCTGCCCTGAACTGAAAACAGAGGCCAGATTCCCAGTGCTCCCTACTCTGGGAGTGGGGACACCCCTCAGGGTCCCTGTGTCTGTCAGGCATCAGAGGATCAGGGATAACCCCCTGGGATGCTCACTGGGTTACCCCAGGGATGAGGTGTGATCCTCCCTCCAGTATCTTGCAGCAGCCCCTGGATGGGAGCAGGTGGGGATGCCCAGTTCTGCCCAGTTATGCCCAGTTGTGCCCAGTCCAGCCTCTCTGACCCCCTTGGTCACTCACCTGATACCCAAACTCAGGCCTCAGCTCTGTGCTGCACAGGGGTTTCTCTGTGGGCAAAGTCCACCTCCAAACACAAACTCTCTAGGAGAGAAGGGAAGAAAAGCCCTAACAACACGTGGCTTTGGGGGAGCCTGGGGGATCCAAGCCCCATTCCCCCCCACTGCAGGGGATGGGGGGGGCATAAGGGACTGGAGCAGGGTAAAACCCAGCATGGCCCAGCAGCAGGGAGATTAATTTCAGGAAATAATGCTGGGAATTGCTTCAATGAAAGTGATGAAGTCACAGGCTTTTATCCCAAATTAAGATGCATCTTCTCAACTCTGCAGCATTCACTTTAATGAAATCCAGGTCTGTCTTCTAATGGCTCAGCAAAATCAAGCCTTCACGCTGCAAACCCTCTCCCCCTCTCTTCTGCTCTCTCCATCTGAATTCCCCCTTCCCCTGTGCTGCACTGGGAAAAACTTCCAGGGCTTTGTCCTGGAAAGCTGTGGAGGAGGAAATACCCTCTGTACCTGCACTGTGCCAGCACCAATGGTCACCAAATACTTCGCGTCCTGGGAAATGGCGATAGCACAGACCCCGTCCTCTGGGTGGCTCCCAAAGATGGTGTGCACCGGGACCCTACGGAGCAAACACCTCCTGGGGCTCAGGCAGCACTGGGGGTTCAAGGCAAAAATCTGGGGCACAGCCCACCCTGGTCTGCGTGGAGGAAAGGATGTAGGAAGGGAGGGAAGGAGGCTACAAACACCAGTGCTGCCGTGAGAGCAGCCGGCGCCATGGCTGGTCCTGTGTCCCCTCCATCCCTTCCTCCCAAGTAAATGCTGCTGGGAAACAACTCACCAGGGATTTTTTAAGAAAATACTACATCTTGGAGATGTGATGTACTTAGTCTGGGGGAGTTCAGCCCCGTCTCATGGTCCTGTGGGTGTGGGTGATACGAGGACAATGAAGCCCTCGGTTTGCTTTTGGCTCCTTTGCTGCCTTAGTCCACCCCTGTGTTCTCCCATTTCACTCTTAGCTTAGGCTGGAGTCAGTCCTAAGTGATTTACTGGACATAGGGGGTTTCCAAAGAGGAAGTTCCTGGGAGCTTACCCGGAGAAGGAGTCCCACACAATGATCAGAGCGTTTGGCCCTTGGTCTGCAGTCGCAACCCAGCGCTTGTCCTCGCTCACGCACAGGCAAGAAATGACATTTGCATGGCCCTGGGAAAGGGAAGCAGCAAAGAGCCTTGGAGGCTCCAGACCTGGGGCTGTTTAAAGCATCCATCAAGCTGCTCTGCTCGTGAGATCGCTGCTGCAACCCCACACAAAGTGCCTTCCACCACCACGTGTTGGGAACCGCAACAACTGCGTGAGCAAAGCAACGCACCCCTTTGCACGGGCAAAGTTTGGGTGACCCCTGAGCACTGGGAGAGGAGATGGAGGGAAGGAGTCTGGGAAAAGGCGAGGAGGAGGAAGGAGACACATGGGTTGTGTGCCAGACCTGCAGGTGGTACTGCCTGTTCCCCAGGATATCGTGGATGACCACTGTGTGGGAGGAGACGTACAGGAGCACCCGGTCCTCCCCGTCCATCAGGCTGTGCACAGCCAGGCTGCTGTTGTAGCCAAACACCCAGGACAGGTTCTGCAGGAAAGAGGGAGATCCTGGCTCTCAGCAGACAGGACAAAAAAAGCCACACAAGGTCTGTGGGGTGGTAGAAGAGAGCGAGGTGGGAGCACCATGTGCCGTGTGGACCGTCACGGTGGCACTGTGGCCTGCTGGTACTCACAAGAGAGTGAGGGCTGCTCTCCCTGTCCTTCTGGAACAGCATCCCTGGCTTGGCTCCCCACACCAAGCTGGCAGAGCCACCATGCTGGTCATCCTTACTGCTCCTCTGGTGTGTGTCCTGCTTCCTGCAGCCTGAGTGAGGGCTGGAAATGTCCCCCTTGGGCTCAGAGAGTGCTGGGGGTGGTTCAGGGGGCCCAGCACCCTTCAGGCATGATGTCCTAGCAGTGTCTTCCCCCAGGGCATCCTGGCTCTCAGCCCAGGTGCTGGGCAGGGTGTCTGGAATCCCCATCCCTGAAGGAGGTGATGGGGGACACAATGGTACATCTGCTCCAGCATCCTCTGGTGGTCCTTCCTTCTCCTGGGCAGCAGCAAGGGGATCCTTAGAAAGGGAGAGAGATTTTGGTGGGTGCTGGCTCCTGGGCTGGTCTGGCTGGGGACCAGGTAGTGGGAATGAACCCCAGCATGTCTCAGATCCAACCTACATCATTCTCAGGGCAGGTTCCAATAACAAGACACTCCTCTGCTCCTGTCCAAACTGCCTATGGATTTGTACCAGCGGGAAAAAAATTCCAGAGAAAGTTTCCCAACAGCTGTTGCTTCTCTTTCTGCACATCCAATCTTGGCCTCTTTGCACCTCCTCAGCATCCTGTGCCTCCCATCAGAACCTCCTCAGGGAGCTCCTATCACCTGGGCTAAGATGCCAAGGTTTTCCTCCAGAACTAATCTGTGGGTCCTGTGAACTCTGTCCTTTCTGATGTCCATCCCCCGACTATCCCCCAGCAATGGTTATTCATTGCTGCAACAGGGCACATGGTCATGGGTTGGAGAGGGAGCAATGGCAAATTGAGGTTAAAACCAGGGGAATTGGGCCCTGGAGCTGGGGCTGAGCTGGCTGTGAAGAGCTCTGCAGCAATCCCAGCCCTGCTGCC
>JAWWES010000037.1:10501910-10563619 GCA_035583135.1 Lophotriccus pileatus
CCGACCCCCCGCCCAAGGCAGGGACATGGAGGGGGGTCACACCGAGCCCTGCCCGAGCCTAAAGCCCCTCTTGGCCACAGCCCTTGGGGACCAAACCCTCGCCCCGCCCCAGCAATGAGGGATCTTCACCCAATAACGCCCCAGGGAGCTGTAGGCAGCTGTGCTCCCGCGGCTCCCCTGAGCAGGAAAAGCTGAGTCAAAGCGAGAAAAATCATCCCCCATCCCCTGCCAGGTCTCCCCACCATCCCCAGCTCTCTGCCAGGATGGCACCTGCACGGGGAACCCTGATCCCAGGGATCCCTCCAAGCTCTGGCCTCACCCCTGCAGATTTTGGTCCTTACCCTTCCCTGGGTGGGGGGACAGTGGGATGCACCACCATAATTCCCCATCTCTGCCATGTGCAAGGAGGCAGCATGTTCAGTGCATTGGGCCTGTTCAGACACGGTGCTTTTAATAGTCCACTTTTTCAGGTCTGTTAATCATTACAAAATTGGTCCTTACCTGTGATATGTTACTTGTGCCCCAAGTTGTTTAGGAAGCACCATTGCAGGACTTGCACCTTACCCTGCTGTACAAGGTCAGGAGTTGTTATTCTGTGTCTGTGTATTTAACCCACCCAACTCTGCCCCAAATAATAACTTCTACGATGACAGAGAGAGGCAACATTCAGTTTTATTGTTTTGGGAGAGTATTTTGAAGTTCGACTGGAAACAAGCTTAAAACAAACCAGTCATCCCCAAAATCCCCTCAAACCTGCTGTGGGTTAGGAATGGTATCCCCCAGTTTACTGTTCCCACTGAAAACACCCCAGGGCCAAGCACCACTCACTCACTCCCCGTCTCCCCATGGATGGAGAGGAGAATGGGAGGCACAAAAAGGTAACTCCTGTCCTGGCTGGAACTAGGACAACACCACAAAGCCAACTCCCACAAATAAATACAAAAAAATTACACAAAAAAAAAGAGAGAGAGAAACCAGATTAGGAGCACTTTTATCCTAACTACACGAACTACTAAAAGTAAATAAAAGTAGAATTATAACCCCTATTCCTTATCTCACTGACTTAAAATAATTGGGCATTCCAAAAATCCTTTCGGTATGTTCAGTGACCTTAAAAATTGTGGTAATGTGGGGAAGGTGAAGTATCCAGTTTTTCTTACCTGTCATCTACTATGAGAGGCACCAAAAAGTGCTCCAGCAGCTTTTAACAAATATTACAAGACATTCAGTGAGGAATTTTACAGGGGGGAAAAGGGAATGTTCCATTATCACCAAATAAGAGCATTTCAAGCTCTTCAGAGCCTGTATCGAGAGAAGTTTGGGTGTCTCTAGAGCCTTATCCTAAAGTGGAAGAGGTGAGAAGCCACATCTTGCAACTCCACACTGACAACCAGTGCAATTTTGAATTGCAGGCAGGCCCTGCTCTGCCAGAACCCCTTCAGGCTCTGGGACCAGAGGTCACAGCAACAACATGTGGGGAAGTTCTCAAACCAGATCAGAGTCCAGAAAGCAGGCACAAGCTTCAGCTTTATTGTTTTCCAAGCAATGGTCATCTTTGCAGGGGAATGATATTGCAGCTGAAAAAGAAAAGAGTAGAAGGAAACATGAAAATCTCAGTTCTCAAACAGGAGATCTGACATGGGATGATCAGACCCTCCATAACCCTCCTCCTTTGGTTTCCTCTACCAGACAAACCAGCCCCTGAGACCTTCCTCCCATGGAACTCGACTCCCTGTACTCCAGCTCCCAGCCAGTCTGTCACAGGGCACAGTGTCACACTGAGGGCAGAGCCCAGAGCTGGCCCTGCTCAGGAAACGTGTTCTGAGCTGCTGAAAGCCTCACCCCTCTAGGAAGCGAAACATCAGCTCACCCCAGGAGGCCCTTCCCAGCCCAGCGCTTCGGAGTCAGCCCCACGTGCACCCTCCTGCCGGCGCGGATCACAGTCACGCTCAGGGGTCTCTGAAAGGGAGGGAAAAAATTAAAATTAAGAGAAATATTTCAATTTTCCGTCAGCAAGTCAATTCTCTTCTTCCTTCTTTTCCTGAAGCGCCAGAACATTAAGCCCAGGGAGCTGTTCTGCAGCAGCACCCATTCCTACTCCTGTGGCTGTAACTGGAAGAAGTGAGAGTTTTGTTTGGAGACATCTCCAAGAAATTTCTCACTTCCACTGTAGAGCACTTGAGGCTGTGGCAGATTCTTTGGCCAGTCCACAAGGGTGGCACAGCAGTGCTGGCTGCTGCTGCAGGGACAACACGATGCTCACAGCCCAGAGCACACACCTCTCAGCATCCCCATCTATCAGCAATTAGCTCTGTGCCGTGAGAGAACAAGGCTGCAACAGCACAGACTGAATCTGACACTATTTCTGACATGGAAAGGATGATTCCAGAGACCCAAGTTCCATAGAAAAAGCTGTGGCTACCAGAGCCAGGCAGAGAGTGCAGCCATGGTAAAAACAAGCTCACCCCCTCGCTGTGCTGCACCACTGTGGCAACGTTCTGCAGGTTCTGGAAGTTGTTGGCGTTGACAGAACCAAACTCCACAATCTCATCATCAACCTGAAGTCCCTGGACAGAGAAACAAGGGAGATGAGCATCTGCATTCTCCAAAGACAGATAATAGCACAGGGAGTAACACAGGAGCACCCCCTTCACCCAGCACAGAGTGCTGCTACAACACTTGTCACCACTAGGGCAGCTGAACTACATCACACCCTCCCCATGGCCATAGGAGGAGGGAAGTACTCATTCCTCTGTCCTATTTTATGGGAAGAGAAATACTGGGGCTAGAATGGTCACTGAGGCATGGGATGAGCTGTGTGGTGCCACAATACAGCTGAGAGAGCACTCCCCTTGTTCCTGTACAGCAACTAATCTATTCACAGGACACCCCTGTGTGACACCCTAATCAACCCTTACTAACAAGACCAAGCCACCAGCTATGTTTTCTCTCTGGCTCCAGGCAAAGCCTTCCCCAGGAGTCGTCCCCAACCTACCGAGACACTGGCCGGGGATCCCGGGGTCACGGCGTTCACTTTGGCGAAGGGCGGTGGCAGGCTCTGGTTCTGCCTCATGGCCTCTGCCAAGGCCTCTGCCTCATCCCTGGCTTGCTTCTCCTTCTCCCGGGCGTGCAGCTGGTGCAGAGCCTCCTCCACCTGCTTCATCAAGGCCTTGTGATCGTTCTGCAGACCTGTGGGTGACACCGTGAGCACACGGGGAGCAGGAGCAGGTCCCACCTCAGGGGCCTCTCAGCCCCTCTGCAGAGCCGTGTTCTGGGTGTCTCTGAGCTCAGCAAGAACCTCTGCTGGTCCTGGTCTATCTGCTGGGGCCTCCTGCCAGCCCAGCAGATGTTTATCAGCCAAAATCAGACGCTGAGAAAACCACCCTACAAATTTAGATAAACATGCAAGGGCAGCAGGGCCGGGAGTGCCACAATCCCTGAGAACACCCTGAAAGATGAAGTTGTCTTTCCATCAAGTCACCTACTGTTACATATGAAGAACAAAACCCCTCCCAAAGACAGGGCACGGGGATGAAACAAATGTCAGGCTGTTTCTTATCCTACAAACACCCCAGAAAAGCTTTGCTGTACTGCACAGATCCCCAAGGGCTCCACAGCAGAGGCAGAATTTCGATGCTGCTGCCGCAGCAACACGTGGACAAAAGCGTTTTACTGACTCAGCCGGATCCGGCAGCCCCGGGCACTGAGCAGAACCCCCGGGAAAGAGGCTCAGCGCAGGTAATTGTGAGGAATTACAAGGAGCAGGCTGGAGATGGAAGAGCTTGAGAGAATTAAAAGGGTGTCGCCGCCGTTGCGGGGTGTTTACCCAGCGCGGGGGCCGGCACAGAGCCGGGTTCCCGCACACATCCCCGGGCTCCCCTACACATCCCCGGGCTCCCGCACACATCCCCGGGCTCCCGCACACACCCCGGGCTCCCGCACATATCCCCGGGCTCCCGGCTCATCCCAGCCCTCCCCGGGAAGGTTCCCCGCTCACAGATGATGTTGTGCCGCGCGGTGCGCACTTGGTACAGGTCGATGTCGTTGCGGGGGAAGCCCTCGGCGTCCACCAGCGGCTCGTGCATCCCGACGCCCTTTTGCTGCGAGGGAAGAGAAGATCGGGATGGGGCCGGGATGGGGCCGGGATGGGGCTCTCCCCCACCCTCCCGCCGCGCCCCCGGCACCCACCCCCTCCAGCAGCTCGTAGCAGGCCTTGATCTGCGCCTCGATCTCGTCCTTCCTGCGCACCAGCTGCTGCACGTCGCTGACCGTGACGGGGCGGCCCCCGCCGGGCTCCGCCATGGCCGGGACGGGCGGGACGGGCGGGACCCGCAACGACGGCGGCCGGCACGGGCGAGACCACGCCCCCACCGCGCAGGCCCCGCCCCCACCGCGCAGGCCCCGCCCCTGTCTCTCAGGCTCCGCCCCCACCGCTCAGCGGTGGGGGCGGAGCCTGAGAGACAGGGGCGGGGCCAGAGGTGGGGTGGGCGGGGCATCGCGGGGGGGACAGCAGTGTCACCGTCACTGGGTTACACAGCGGGGGATGGTGACACGGGGGTGGCACAGCGGTGTCAGTGTCACTCGGATCACGCAGCCCTGGCGGTGGCGTTGGGCGGCCCGGCGGTGTCGCTCTCGTTGCGTCACACGGCTGTGATTGTGCCCTGGGGTGGCACAGCAGTGTCGCTGCCGTGGGGTTACACAGCTGTGGTAGTGCCACGGGTGACACAGCAATAACGCGGAGTGGCGCAGCTGTGATGGTGTCATCTGGTGGCGCAGCGGTGTCACTGCCACTGGGTTACCCGGCTCTGGTGGTGGTGACATGGAGTGGCAGAGCTGTGGTGGTGGTGCCCTGTTGTGACCCTGTCCCTGCTGTTGGCCCCTCTCCAGCCGGTGCACACGTGCCGGGGTGATGCATGGCATCCATGTCCCCCGTGGAGTGTGGCAGCAGGGGACAGCCCCACCACTAAACCCCTCCACCTGTCCTCCACACCACTGGCACCCACCCAACTCCCCCGTGCTCATCCTCCCCTGGCCCTGCTGGTGGCCTGACGTGCCACCACTTCCAGCTGTGGGGTGTTAGTACACTGGTGTCTGCTCCAGCAGGGCCACCTCATGTCCCCTCCTGCTGCTGCTCCCACGTTTTGGGGCCCCTGAGAGCGCTGGGCTCACTGGAGATGAAAGTGGCAGCACACGCCCCTGAGCCCAGGCACCACACACAGACAGACTCTGCAGGCTGTCCTGGCTCAGCGCTGGCCAGGATGACACGTCCCCATGATGGGGTGAATGTCCCCAGGGGCAGCAGGGGGGGCAGGGGGATGTGCTGCTGTGGTTGCATCACCCACCATGGCCCAGCACCCACGGGGGCAGCAGGTTTGGCTGTGGGGTCAGCAGAGCCCCACGTGGTGCATGCACACACCTCTGCACACCCACACCCTGCACACCCACACCTTTGCACACTCACACCCCACACACTCACACCCCACACACTCACACCCTGCACACTCACACCCTCCTCGTTTAACCAGCTATGCCCCAGGGTCACACAGGACCCAGTGACACGGCCCCAGTGTGTCACCCACCACCCCCTGGACAGTGCTGGCAGCTCCCAGCCCAAACCAAACACATGCCTGGGTTGGTGGTGGGAGAAGGTGGAGCCGAGGAGGAGCCTCCCCCTCCCCCAGTATATTAAATGCCCTCCCAGACTCGGGCTCTCTCCGCTGCTGTCACATCGCCAGGTCACAAAAATGGTGAGGGGGCAGCAGATGGGAATTCAATTAAACATTCAGGGCTCCGTGGTGTGGGGCATCTCGGGAGCTTTAATCTCTGCTTGAATTGGGACTTTTCAGTGGCTGTGCTGGAAGTGGTGCAGCAGAGCTGCTCCTCACTCCCTGACCTTTGGATTCAGCTCCCCGGGGGCTGCAGTACATGACCTGCTAACGTCTCTCTTTTCTGATTCTCTTTCAGACATCTTACTCAGACAAGGGAGAAAAGGTAAGAGCCGAGTCGTGCCCCTGTCCTGCCCCACTGCCTGGCATGTTAGTGCAGATAATATCCATTCCTTACTCCCTGATTACTTGGTAAAATCAGAAGTAAAACTGCTCTGGCTGGGCCTCACAAGCTCCTCGCTGTAACTTAGTATTAATAATTAAATTTTTTTTGTTTCCTTCTTGTTCGGGAGGAGAGTGACAAATGGGAGATGATGGGTATTTCCCAATCAAATCAAAGCCTAATCAGACTCCTCATTTCATGCAACGTTCATTTCCAAATGCTGCACCTTTTCATTGCCTTTTCCCCCTTTAAGGTGCTTCCAACCAGTGGTGCCCATCGTGGCTGGGTGGTGATGGGGAGCAGAGCTAAGGGGGATCTGTCCTGGCCCTGGTGGTTTTTCAGAGCTTTTGGGGCAGAATTAATCTTTGACACAGTGGGGTTCATGGGTGGGCAGCCCACTGGGACAGCCACTTGTGGGGAGCACTGGGAGAACTGGGACGGTGGCTGTAGCTCCAGGCGAGCTGGGGCTTTGTGCCTTCTAACCTGCAGTGCAGGGCCCTGTGGGACTTGACTGCAAAGCACTTTGAGAAAGGGCTGTTTCAGGGTTGTTCCACCCAGTTAATTCAGAGGCATTTGCAGGAGACACGTTTGCAGGGTCTCAGCTGCCGCTTCTCCCTGCTCTGGAGCAGAGGAAAGGCGGCAGCAGCAGCAGCAGCAGCAGCAGCAGCAGCAGCAGCAATTTTCAGCCCTGTTCTCCCTTCCTTTTAGCACGCACGAGGCCGCTTCATCCATTTCCACTCCATCACCTTCTGGGTGGGCAATGCCAAGCAGGTGAGAGGCGGTGCCAGGCACGTGTGGCAGGGGACAACTGCCCCGCTGGGACGGGGCGGCCGCTCCGGGCATTGGCTGTCGGGGGGCGGTTCATTGGCTGTCGGGGGGGCGGTTCATTGGCTGTCGGGGGGGCGGTTCGTCCCAGCAGCCCCTCGGGACAGGGATGTGCCACCACCCTGAGCCCCGGCCCTGGCTCTGTGCCTGTCCCCGGGGCCGTGGCCTTGGTGGCCCTTGCGCAAGGAGGGCCAGGACCTGGGATGTGCAAACCAGCACACGTGGCCAGGCTGAGGGCACCAGAGCCCACGGAGCTGTTTGGCCTTGTGGCGGGTTAAAAAGCCCTCTGCTTCAAAGCTGAACTGCGTTCCACCCAACCTTGCCCAACAGGAGATGGGGCAGAAACGTTTCCCTCTTGGTGGTGGCTCTTGGTTGGGTTGGGTTGGGCCTTGGGTACAAGAGGCTCTGGAGGCAGCACTTCCCACTGAATTTGGGGTTTTTCCTCAGTGTGGGCCCTTTCTTGCTTCAGCTGGTTCCCCTTGGGCTGCTGGAGGGACACAAAGAAGCTGGGCTGCTCCTTCCCCAACACACACAGACACACAGAGACACACAGAGACACACACAGACACACACACGTGCACATGTGTGACCTGCACATGTGTGACCTGCACACGTGTGACTTGCACACGCTGCAGTTGCTGTTCCCCATGGGCTGTTGGCACTGCCCTGGCCATGGGGAGCCCAGTAGGAAACAGGGGGGGCCCCGTGGCAACTGGGGGGTGCCCTGTGGGAACTGGGGACCACCAGTGCCGCAGCTTCACCCGGGGTGGCTCCCACCTGCCCACAGGCTGCATCCTACTACTGCAACAAGCTGGGGTTCGAGGAGCTGGCATACCGGGGGCTGGAGACCGGCAGCAGGGAGGTGGTGTCACATGTCATCAAGCAGGACAAGGTAAGGGGGCTGGTACACCTGGCAGAGGTGCCACTGCCAGGACAGGGGAAGATGAGGTGACATTGGGTACTTGGGTGCTGCCAAACCCCGTTTGCACCACGAAACCCATCACCTGCTGTACCTCAGCCCCAGGCTGGGGCTGCAGTCCCACCGCTGCAGCTCCACCCTCACCTCTCCTCCTCTCCCTCTCCAGATCATCTTTGTCCTCTCCTCCGCTCTCAACCCAGGGAATGAGGGTAGGTGTCCTGAGGGGATGGGGTGGGAAATGGCCGAGGGGGAAGCAAAGCAGCCCTGCTCACCCTCAGCTGCTCTTGCTCTGGGCAGAGATGGGGGAGCACCTGGTGAAACACGGCGATGGGGTGAAGGACGTCGCCTTTGAAGTGGAGGACTGTGACTTCATCGTGCAGGTAAGCAGCCCCTCCACTGCCCCCTGCACAGCCCCCTGAGATGGTGAGGGGAGGCAGGGAAGGGCCTGGGGATGTCTCCCCCCAGCCCAGGGGAGCTGTGGCAGGAGTGGGTCTCTCTCTTGTCCAGAAAGCCAAGGAGCGTGGAGCCGTGGTGGTGAAGGAGCCCTGGGTGGAGCAGGACAAATTTGGGAAGGTGAAGTTCGCGGTGATCCAGACGGTAAGTGGCAGGGAGAGCAGGGCCTATGGAGCAGGCTGGACCTGAGAGGTCCCAAAATAAGCAAGGCCACCACACAAACGCTTTCCCCCCTCACAGTACGGTGACACCACCCACACCTTGATAGAAAAGCTCAACTACAAGGGCCTGTTCCTGCCCGGGTATCACCCGCCCCTCTTCAAGGACCCCCTCCTGGCCAAGCTGTGAGTACTTTCTAGAGGGTCCTGCCTGGCTCTTTGCCACCGTGTGCTGGTGGGATGGATATCCCCCTGAGGAGCTGGACAGGTCCCCACTGCCTTGCCCTGGAGCCCCTCATGCTGTGGGGTGCCCCTGAGCTGGGCTGAGACCTCCCCCTTTCTTCCTCCCACAGACCGAGTGCCAAGCTCAGCTTTGTCGACCACGTTGTGGGGAACCAGCCTGACCTCCAGATGGTCCCAGTGGCAGACTGGTAAGAGTGGGGAGGGCTGGTCGGAGGTGGGATGGAGCCACAGCACCGCTCTGCTGCTCTCAGCACTTCCATGGGGGTGGCTGAGGCTAATTAAGCCAGAGAGAGCTTTGCTAGTGCGGGGACAGAGCGAGGGGTTGATTGTGCCCTTTGTGGCCTGGGCAGGTACCAGAAGAACCTGCTCTTTCACCGCTTCTGGTCAGTGGATGACAAGCAGCTGCACACCGAGTTCAGTGCCCTGCGCTCCATCGTGGTCACCAACTACGAGGAGACCATTAAGATGCCCATTAATGAGCCGGCACCTGGCAAGAAGAAATCCCAGATTCAGGTGAGCAGATGCTGGTGGTTGGTCCATCTGGATGCCTCCACCTCCAGCAGGGCTTTGGTGAAGGAAAAGGGACCAAGGGTCAGTGATTTAGAGCAGATCTGCCGTGCTAAGGTGGTTGCTGGAAAGCAATCCTGGCTCTTCCAAACCCTGGGGGAGCCACAGGGCAGAGCCAGTTTTCCCCTGATCTCATCAGCAGTGTCTTTCTGTCATTTCATGGTCCCCTTGAGCTGATTTTGCCTTCAAGTTGTCAAGCCCCATCCCTTCGCAGTTGCAGCTGCTCTGTCATTACAATGTCATTAAAACCCTTTCCCTGTAGGAATACATCGACTACTACGGAGGGGCCGGAGTGCAGCACATCGCCCTGAACACCTCCGACATCATCACAGCAGTGAGTGCCCCCAAAACCCCCTGCCCCAGCCTGTCCTGCCCCAGCCCCTCTGGGCACAGCCCTGTCGCAGGGCAGGGGTGGACTCTGACCCCCCCAGGGTGTGAGGACACGGGCTCTGTGCCGGGGTTGTTTTACAACCAGGATTAACTGCCCGGTGAGCCCCTGCAGAGGGGCCTGTGTGCAGCTGTGAGCTGCTGGCAGACACCCCCCCTCCAGCTCAAAGCAATCGGGGTCTGCAGGGCCCCCAAGGGCATCTCCATCCCTGGGGGGGGGGCCTGTGGGAGCTCGGGCAGCCAGGGCTGATGGGCTGAGCCCCCAGAGCCCAACACCCACCCTCAGGGCACATCTGGGTTGAGCCCTGCTGCTGCTGAGCTGGGTCTGGGCTCCTCTCCAGACCAAAGGGCCCCCATGGGTATGGGAGGGCTCAAACATCTTTGCTTGCTGGTCAGCTCCCTGCACTGCCTGGACAGGGCATCTTGGGCCCTCACATTCCTGGTGCCCGAAGCGAGATGATGAGGTTGACTAAAATCATGGGAAAGCACCTGGCTCCAAACACTGCCTGTCCCAGGCCATCCTCCAGGCACAAAACACCCCCAGACTGACCCTGGCCGGGTCTCCTGTGCCTTGCAGATCACCAACCTGAAGCAGCGGGGCATGCAGTTCATGGATGTGCCCTCCAGCTACTACCAGGTGCTGCGGGAGAGGCTCAAAACTGCCAAAATCAAAGTGAAGGAGAACATTGACAAGCTGGCGGTGAGTCAGAGCAGCCTGGGAGGGAAAAGCTCTGCTCAGGGCTGGACTGGATCCTCAACGTGGTTTGCAGGGACGTGAGTGACGCAGACACCCCCTTGCTCCTCTGTGGGTCTTGGAGCTGTTGTCCTGTTTCTTTTCTCCAGGAACTGAAAATCCTGGTGGATTTTGATGAGAAAGGCTACTTGCTCCAGATCTTCACCAAACCAGTTCAAGACAGACCCACGGTGTTTCTGGAGGTGATCCAGAGGCATAACCACCAGGTGGGTGTGAGGATCTCACGATGATCCTGGCTGGGAGCCCTCAGGGCCGTCAAGCCCCATCCCCAGCCAGCTCCCAGAGCTGCTCTTTCCCAGCCAGTTCCAAACCCCCTGGTCTGGAACGCTGTCGTCTCCACAGGGCTTCGGCGCCGGGAACTTCAAGTCTCTGTTTGAAGCAATAGAAATGGATCAAGATGCCAGAGGAAACCTGACCATCCTGGAGCCCAACGGGGAGACCAAGCGCATGTAGAGGGTGTCAAGCAGCGCCGCCCTCGTCCCCAGCGAGCTGATTCCCAGGCAAACTGGGAAACAGCTCATGGTTTGGTAAATAGCCCAGACTTAAGCGTCACAAACCCAGGGAAGCCACTGCCAAGTTGGACATGAAAAAGGACTCAACGCCGACCCCGACCCAGCCCTGGCGCTGCCCTCCGGCGACTTTCTGGGAGACGGGGCGTGGGAAATAGTAAACACGCTCTTAAAAAGCAGCTTAATCTGATCCAAACCATCGAATTCTTAACAAAGGGCAGATTTAAGGCATGTGCCGAAGACACTCAGCTATGGAGGGAGACAGAAGAAACAACTGGGAGGGCTCAAATTTAGGCTATCCAAAGTTTTAATTTTAGCGACGCGGGACGCTGGGAAAGCACAGAGGTGTCTGCCTTTCTCTGCATCTCCTTTTGTAACATTTTGTTTTAATTGCTTTTAGATTCAATCTTGAATTTGGAAAATAAACAGTTTTAGGGTAGCTACAACACTGTGGAATGAGAATTAATCTAATTTACATATTTCAGCCTTCCCAAGGCAACAGACTTGCTCTAATACCTCCAAATTCCCAAATTAATGAAGGGTTGGGGTTTCTCCCATGTTTCACGTGGTAATTGCTGGCACTGGCAGCAATTGCTTGGCTCAGATCATGGCTGCATGAGCAAAGTCCCCTGTGGGCATCACTCTGGTATCATCACTGTCCCTTGCATGGGACTTCCCTCACTGACACAATAAAACCCTTTTCTGACACAGCCCCAGTGCCTGGTGAGTCCACGTGTGGGGGCTGGAGCCCCTCTACCCCTTAGCTGGGGCTGCAGGTTGAGTGCTCCCCAAGGAGTCACAATCCTCAGCCCAGAGCTGCTGAAGAACATCCCGGGGTCTCCAGGCCCACAGGTCTGCCCACCATTGCACATCCTCCCTCCAGAGCCCTGCTGCTCCCCGTTTCCCGGCATGGAAGCTGCTCAAATCCCGAGCCCTCGCCTCATAACGGGCTCCTCAGACACCAATCCTTCCACCATCCCAATCCCTGTCCTTCCAGGCAGAGCCCTGCTGCCTCCTGCCCCTCCAGCACCGTGGTCACCTATGGAGTCCAAGAGCTGAACTGGGAAATCACCCACAGCCCAGGCTCTGTCCTCTCTCTTCCATCTCCTCCCCCAGCAGCCATTCCATTTCTCTGCTCCAGGTACTTGTTTTTGTGAAGCTCAGACAGGTCACTGTGACCCCCTGTGCCAAAGCCCAGCAGCTGCCCTGGCTCCCCCCTCCTGCAGACCCCAGGGAGCAGAATTCATTTCAGATTTCCCAGAATCATGGAATGTCCCGAGTGGGAAGGGACCCACAGGGATCATCCAAGTCCAACTCCTTGCAATTTGAATAAACTGATTTAAAAAGAAAGAAACCCCTGGCTCCAACAGCCTTAGAGCATCACCAACACCTTGCTTCATGGTTAAGGGCTTTTGCCTTCATAAAGTTAAAACAATACAGAATTAAAAGAGGGATATGAACTCAGAGAAATCCAAGGCTGGAGGAGCAGGGACCCCTCGCCTGCCCTGAGGTCAGATGTGTCTGGACTCTGGCAGGGGGGCTGTGCTTCAGCTCTTCAGGGGTTGTGAGGATTTCTAATACTGGGACGTTTTTCTCTGAGTTTATAGACTTGAATCACTCACATATTTCTTTCATGCAATATAATGTTGCTTAAGTTTGTTTCCTGCTCACCAGAATTAGTATTTTCAGTAAATACTTCGCTGAAAACCAGTTCTTGTTCTGGATCTGCCTCCTTGAGCTCTGACAGTTCCCAACACAGGCCTAAGAGCAAAAAGCTGCCCTGGCTATATATTAAGCACAACATAATTTTTCTGTAAGAAAAGTCAGTATATTTATGGTTTGCTTTATAAAAGTTACTATAATACAATGGTACATAGTATTCAATTCACAAAAATATGAACAAATATATACAGCATGACACATCCACAACAAAAACACTTTCTTCAAAACAAGATACATACTGGTGACAGATTCTATATGCACAAAACATCCCTAAATTCATAAATTTGCTTAACGAAAGAAAAAGCAGAAATCCTAAATTTTCAAAGCAGAGTTGTCGTTGTTGTGTTTGTTTTCCTTTTTTTAAGGAACTTAAAAAAAAAAAAAAAGGTATTTTTATTTTCCATTTATTGCAAACCATTTGACCTGCCTACTTTTAAAGGAGGCCCTTAATTTCCACGCTGGGAATTAAAACAACCAGAAAACTGCAAGGATTGGGAGCTGGGTGTTCTTCCACTTTTAAAACTGCCCCGTTGTTTTAGAGTGTCCGTTCTTGATGTGTTTCTTTTCACTTGGACAAATCCTACAGTGGCAATTAAGGAGGAAACTCATAAAAACAAAACAAATATTAAACTGAAAAAAAAAATCCAGTTGCAAACCTGCTTAAATACATTTTAGGGTGTCTATTAGACTGTACACATTTCCTCGCTTGAAATAAATAGATTTTTGCACATTAGGTTTCAGACTGAGGGGTCAGGGGAAAGAAGAAGCCTTGACTTGGCAATTTTTTGACTTCAGTTTCTTAATGCTTCTAATTTCATCTATTTATTTGACAAAAAACCCTCATATTTATACAGAATTTACATTATACAAAGCTTGACACAAGCTGTAAATGCCACCAGCTCCTTTGCTATACTCAGTCCTTCTTCCTCCCCATCTCGACATGATTTAGAGCTGGAATCTGTTTAAAAAGAACTCCAAATTACAATAGTCACTTTTAATAAACTATTTACATGCTCTTGAAGTACAAAGAAATCAGCAAAAAAATTTCAACATGTTTCTACAAGAAACAGTGTTTGAAGAGAAGATTCTTGAGTTTGCCTTATGTACAGAGGATGCATTTTTGTTTTTTTATACTTCAAAATCCTTTTTTTTTCCTTAAATTTTTATTTTATACAGAAATGCACTGAAATGATCCCTGAAAAAGGTCACAAAAACCAGAACTGAAACTACTGTATAATTTGTTGGAGTTTAAAAATGTGGGGTTTTTTTTCTTTACCTTGTAGAAATAAGCTGCTCTATACAATATAAATAACTGCAAGATGAGCCCCTTCCCCTCCTGGACCCCTGAGAGTCACAGACCAACCCTGGGACCCAGCTGGGACTGCAGGTGGGTGTGACCTGCACGGATCACCCGAGGTGTTGGGCAGCACTCCCCATGGATGCCAAGGTGGAGGCTCCTGCACCCTGAACTCACAGCAGCTTCACGTTGGGAAATTACCGCTTCAAGCTCTTTTGCCAGAATTTTGCACTGTTCTCCCGGGTGATTTCTCAGGAATTTTGCAGGGAGCACAGTCAATGTGTGTCTCTCTCTCTCTCATTATTGTCTCAGGCTTCGATTTAAGTGACAATAAACTGGGGATGGGTTTTTCAGTGAACCAAACCATTCCAGGCCCTCTGAAAGCAGCACGTGCTGGGGAGGTTTCCCCTCAGTCCTTGGCTGTGTTTTCATGGGGTGCTTGTGCTGAGCGTGGGAGAACAACACTGGGGGTGAGCACACACCTCCTGCCCTCCTCCCATCTCAGCAAAGCCAAAGGACCTGGAGGGATTAGGGGCATCTCCAGGGGTGCCTCCCCAAACCACACCTGGGGCTGCAGGGCTCCCCCGGCCCAAGGAGACCCCGCAGGGACAGGGCAGCACCCGCGGCGCTCATGGAAACCAGACTTGCAGCCCTCACCATAAAATGATCTGGTTTGGGGTTGGGGCAGCTTCCCAGTCTGAGACAAACATCCCAGGTAGGACTCTGCAAGCCAAGATTTACGGGGAAGAAAAGACAAGCCTCAGGTTTGGCTTTGAGACCAGACCAACATGATTTTTCAGAAGTGCTACGGATCCAACAGCTCTGTTTCTGCCTGGGGAACTACTGGGAGCTCAGCTCTCACAAAAACTTACATTATTTGTCCAGGATCCTAAAAAGGGATGGATTACAGGCAGTTTCAGAAGTACCCAAGTGATTTAGGTGCTCATGGACTTTGGCACCCAAGTCCCTTTGGTGCTCCTAAAAGTGCAGCGAAGGTCCTGAAGGTGACTGTGACCTTCCTCCCCACCTTCCTCCCCAAAGATTAAGGCAAACTGCAGGGGCTAATCCCACCCAGAGCACACAGATATGCTGGGAAACATAGAACTGCCACCAGGTTCTTGGGGCTGGGCCATTTGGGGTGTCCTCACTCCCACAAATCCACTGTTACTGCACTGGTTGGATGGACCAGAGAGGGAGAAGGCCAAGGCCATGGCCTGAAATGCCACACACAGGAGCTTCAGTTCTGAGCCACAGGAAACTTCTGTGCATTTCCAAAGCTTTGAAAGTCAAAGGCCAAGCTGCAGAGATGCCAACTGGAGCTTCAACTCAACAAGATGGACCTTATTAAAAAACCCCAAAAACCAAACTAAACCGAGCAGCTGGTTTAACTCCCAAATGCCATCACTGCAGTTACAACCAACAGTCAGTGACAGAAACTAGTTGTGCTTCTCACAATTTTAGGTTCTGGGTCACCAATACCCAATTGATGGAGACATTTCTAAAGAAGGGGGGAACAACAAAACCAACCCAAAACAAAAGCAGAGATGAGACTATGGACTGTCCAATCTCAGCAACAATCTGCTCACCCTCAGACAGAAATACAGGAGGTATTAAGGCAGTTTGGAGCAGTCTGTGTGTTCCTGCCCCTTTCAGGCCTTTAATCTGAAGAAGAAATTCAGATGCAGAGGTCCAACCTACGTTACAAGCTCCACTCAGCAGTGCAGGCCTGGCAATTCCATGGAACAGCTGAAAAAACTTCCAGGAACCTCTTTTGCAAGGTTGTAACCTCTGCTCATGGAGGTTTGAAAGGCTACAGGAAAACAGCTGTGCAATTGGTTCTGTGGGGAGAAGATGTTTAGTTATGCAGATAATCTTCCCATTTCATAATGACATTGCAACTTCCCCTTATAAGCCAATTAAAAAGGGTTTAGTACGACTAATCTCTACTTTTAAAGCAGGAGAAATTCAATGCAAGTTGGAAAACTGATCCTGTCTATACCTGAACGGTCACAAAACATTTCCAGATCGCATCCAAAGAACTATTTCTTTGGTGTTTTGCCCCATTTTTAAATGGAACCCCTTGAAGAACTGCAACCTTCACCTCAGCACATCTACAAGGACAAAATATACCAAGAAACCATGTCAAGACATGCCTTCCAAACTTGGAGAGGCATTCATTTCCATGCTGTAGATGGGGGGAGGAACAGGATTGTTCTCAGGGACACTTTTATCATGATCTTACTGGAGGGATGGCACCACCCCCAGGCCAAGTTACTGAGTAACAGAGGGAGGAGAGCGGCACAGCACAGCTTGCTCCTATCACAGGAGGATCTCCCACATTCAAGGACAGAGCAAACACTCCACGTAAAACACTGGAAAGGGCAGGGAAATGCAGATGACGGAGGAAAATGAACACGAGACACGCACCAGCCTGTTTCCCATCCACAGGAAGAAAACCCTGTTCCAAACATGGGCCATTGTCTTTGCTTACAAGCAGGGCAGGGTTTCTACAGCTGAGTTCTCCACTTAACCTCAGCCTCAGCCTCTTCTGCATGCAAGACAAACCCATCTCCAAGGAATGGGCACATCCCCAAAGGCCACACGCTGTGCCACGATGCTACAGCTGCACAACTGACTCCAGCTCTCACCGTGGGTGCAGTACCCGAGCATTTCCCAGGCAGGGCTGCAGAGGTTTGGATCCCCCAGAGACCAGCACGGCAGAGAGAACGAGAGGCGAGCCCAAGGCCGTGAGCTGTGCTGACCTGACTCTGCCCCGGGAGGTCTGGCTGAGGGGACTTGTTCAGGCTCATCCCTAACAAAAAGGCAGGACAGTTCACCTCTAGTCTCATTGTGGACACATCTACACACACACACACCCCCCAAGCACACTCACACACTCATCCACACACCCTCAAGCCTCTGGCTTGCTCTGTAACATCAACCTTACATTTATTTACAGCTTACTCTGAGAAATCTGTGCAATTTCAGCCAATCAAGCTCCCAACAAACCCTATATGGCATTTTCAGTCTCTGCTTCACATTTAAACGTTGAATGTCTTTTTCAACCAACAAAACTGATGAGAAAAAGGTAGCAGCATTTATGAAAAGATGAAGGTTTATAACAACAATTAAAAAAAAAAAAAAGGTACCATTATCCCATTACGGAGCATTGCTGTGGGGACTGAACAGAGAAGCTAGTGTTTGGATAGACCATGCCACAAAATGGTTATCACCTTTTTGTGTGCGTGCTGGATCTGAAAAGGAAAGAGCACCTGAAACATGAACAGTCCTCGTAAGCGTGTGCGCTTTTTGCTTTCGCTCGTGATCCGGCAGAAGTGCGAAACTTGCTTGGTTTTCTTCTTCTCTTTTTCCTCTCTCTTTTTCTTTTTTTTTTTTTTTTTATCCTTTTAATTTTTTTTTCTTCCTTTTTTTTTTCTCTTTGTTTGTGGTTTTTTTTTTTTTCTTTTTTCTTCCTCTTTTTTTGGCAAAGTGCAACCACACCTGGTTACCACAGTTTTGACATGGCCGAAGGTGCAAGTGTGACGAGGAACCTTGAGATCAGTTCAGGGTTCCCCTGCAGTTCTCAGAGCCACAGAGACATGGGATTTTGACATCCTCAATGGGAAACTTGTAGTCGTAGGTAATCTCCTCGTTCACATTGATGTGCTGCTTGGAGTAGATGACGATCTTCTTCTGGGACTCCACCGTGATCACTTTAGCGTAACAATTTGGCTGCAAGGGTGACAGAACAGGTAATGATTTAGGTTCCCAGCCTCCACACAGTTATTCCAAGATAAAATAAAACAAGGCAGTCCTTCCCCTGGACAGCCTCAGCGCTTCCAGAGCCTGGACCCATGGGAAGCCAGGAGAGGGAGGCATGGAGCCAGACAACAAAGCAGCCCTCTTTGTCCTGCTCCAAAATATCCACATTCCAGTCATCTGTGGAGCAAAGGAGCCTGGATGATGCTCCACCAAATTTGTCACAAGTTAAGAGCAGCACAGAGCTTAAAAATTTGGCCAGGTCTGAGGGCAGATCGCAGCACGAAGCAGAGGGGGAAGCAGCTTCTCTGCCTGCCAAGGCAGGGAATACTTTTCCCAAGTGGACACCATAAGGAGACTGTTCCCACAGAGTAACAGTGCTGAAATTCGGTATGATTTAAGGAAATATTGGTTAGAGATGCTTCCTCAGCATCCAGCAGGGACAGGAGCACTCTCAGCACTCTGTCTCCGCGTGGTTCATCTCCTCACACTTCTTTAGACCCTGCTCTGACCCGCTGCAGCTCATTAACGTTTAATCATAACCCTGTGACCCCCCTGCCACTTCTGAGCAGGGCCCCAGCCAAGGCACTGCCCGGGTGTCTCCGTGTGCCAGGGCACAGTCCCAGGCAGGAACGCGACACTCACGTTGCAGCTGTGATTGATGAACCGGGCGAAGTTTCCGCATTTCGTGGCGTCGATGATGGTGTCGTGGTCGACCCTGAACATGTAACTGCTGCCAATGCCCTCGTCCTCGTAGCGCTTCTCACGCATGTCAGCAATGACCTGCAGGGAACCCCACGGGCAGGGTCAGGACAGGCCACACGAGTGACCCGTGAGCGGCGACCCGCGCAGCCCGAGCTGTGCTTGTGCCAGGCAGCGGGTATTTAATGTGACCACAGTCACCCCAAGAGAACACAGAGCTAAGAGGAAACACAGCTCGGGGTGGGCTTCTTAAGAAGGATCCTCCTGACTGCTTAGTTTTTATGGGCTGTCAGAAGTCCCACCCTTGTACCTCCAAACCATACATCAACCTCTGTGTAGCCCAAGGACCTGACACCTTACAGCAGAACTCCAACCCCCACTGGAATACACTTCTTCCAGGGCTGGTTTTTGCTCACATTTCCCCCACAGTCCAGCTTACCTGCCTGATGTTCTGGCCCACGTATTCGATCACCATCTCATCAGCTGCAATGGGCTCCATAGCAAAAAGGCCCCAGTCGTGAATGTGGCTCTTACAGAATTTTAGCTTTTTCTTCCGGAACTGCACGAAGAAAACACCCCAAAAACCCAACCCTGCATTAGGCACAGCACAAAAAGGGAAAGGATGTTCCCAGATCCAAAATCCGCAGCACGGGGTGACCCACCTTGAGCTGGTTGAACTTGAGCAGGTCACTGTCACAGCTCCCAGTGAAGGAGGAGAGGAGCCTGCGCTGCTCTGATCGCCTCTCGGAACCAGCCCGGGTGGAAGCGTGAGGTTGGGCAGGGATGCTCATACCCTGAGAGGACAAACGGGTGATCAAAGCTGACCCAACACCCTGCAGGCTGCCTGTGAGCAACGCCTCGTGCCACAGCACATCACGTGTGACATCAAACACTAACACCTCCCACGCAGCTCCCGGGGGATCAGCTTGACACAGGAGTAGCAGCAGCTTCCCCTCCCTCCCTGCCAAAAGGCAGGAAGCACCCACTGGATAAAGCCAAATCCCATTCCCAGCCAGCACTGAGCAGAGGATTCCTCACCTGTGTGTCAGCTGGAGGCTCCTCTGCGAAAGCTCGGCTGTTGTTGAGGTATTTGAGTTTGTCCTTCTTATCAATTTTGTAATAGCCTTCACTTCGTGCGCAGCCCGTCACGTGCTCCCGCATCCCATCGTCACGCTTCTTCTTCTTGGGGGTAGAAAAGCTGGTAGGTGGGAAGGGGTTAAGGAGGAACACGGCCAGAGGTGGACATCAGACCACACTTGCTACAGTTACGTGGGGCTAACGCTGGGAGCTTGGGTTTGGGGGGAGGGTTGCAAAAAATAACAATACTGCTGAAAAATAAAAAACCCCACATCACCAGAGTCCATGTGCACACAGGAAAACCAAGCACCGTCTTTCCTTCTTAGTCACTTGCCTTGGGAAACTAAAGTAAAGAAACAGTGAAAAATTTAGCTTTTAAAGGTTAAGCTGTCAAGAGAAATCTGTTTGAGAAAGGATTTCCCCACAGCACCCACCATGTACCCAGGCAGAAGTTGGATGTACTGGTCTGAGTGATACACTTCTATTCTACCTCCAGGAACTCCCTGCAGCCACCCCAAGCCCTGAGGACACA
Source organism: Lophotriccus pileatus (assembly GCA_035583135.1). Lineage (NCBI taxonomy): Eukaryota > Metazoa > Chordata > Aves > Passeriformes > Tyrannidae > Lophotriccus > Lophotriccus pileatus. The sequence goes on from JAWWES010000037.1 coordinate 10,521,863, forward strand.
CAGGGACCTCACAGCAGCCACATTCCCCTCTGAGTGGGGCCAGGAGTCGCACAGAGGGGCAAGAGATGCTCCTCAGCCCAAAGGGCTTGGAGAGATCTCGGTAAATCAGCTCCTTCAGACCCTGATGGGAAGAGGAAAACCCTCAGCACATGTTTCAAATCTTCAGGTTTGAAGGTACCTTTGAGGGCACTTTCAGGGCTTTGGCTTCTGGAAGGACTATGGAGCAAAACTACTTCCAGCTCACCGCAAAAACACAGCCATGAAGCCTATGATGACCGAGATTGACTCAAAAATGCTCCCTGTGAGGGAAAACATATCCTTAACAGCACAAAATTGAAGCAGAGGGACCATAAAAAGCAAGAGTTGATGGCCTCAAAACCAGAGTGCTGCGTGTGAGTTTGCTGCAAAGCAGGTGAACCTGCAGGAACTTTCACACCTATCACACAGCGTGGCACAGGATGAACCACCAACTGGCTGTAGGTGATTTTTAAAAGGTTCAAAAAGTGACTGTAATTTTGCTGTTACAATAATCCTTATCAACAGGGAAACAGATTTAAGGTATTTTCATTGTGGGTTTTGTTAGTTATCACTCACTATTTTAAGGGGTTTGGGCTTTTTTTGGTTTTGCTTTCCTGTCTTGCAGGGAGCAAGGGACGAGAAATTTGAACTCCACACAATCTCTAGCAACACACAGGGTGGTGTGCTTGTCTCCTTCAACACAGAAACACATATATCCTTCCTAAAAACAGTACTGGAGAGTTCTGAGGTTTTTAGGACAGTCTTTTAGGCTCTGCTCTGGAGGTCACTCCTGGCGGCTGCACACACAGAGAGTCTTGTTCTGACACAGCCTGTGTGTCCCAGAAATGCTCCCAAAGGTTCAAAGCTGCAGTCCATGCTGCTGACTGCCAGACCAGGGGCAGGGAGGGAAGGGATGGGGACAGACCTTCCCCACCAGCACCAGCTGGTGCAACATGTGCTCCTCACTGCAGCACCAGCAGCACATTCACCAGTCCTGGACATGTGTCTGGCCTTAATGAGCCACTTAGAAACCACTGATTTTATCAGTATTTCAAACCCAGTGCAAGTTAAAGCTGCTAAAACCACTCTTAACACAGCATTGTGGGCACAGATGGTGGAGATTATTTTTACAACAAGTTTTAGCCCCAAGTTAAAACTCTGTATGTGCAGACTAGAAATTCCACAGCCAAGCTGGAAAAAAAGTCTGGCTATGTGCAGACAGAAGCTTCTCCAACTAGGAAGGAAACCTCCCCGGCAGAGGTGCCCACAGACTGCTCCTCCCAGCCTGAACGTGCCGCAAGAACAGCCACTTCTGCAGTGCTTTTGTATTGCAGCTCTGCAGAATAAACAGCCCACAATTCCCTTTGCTACTCCTGTAAAGCAGCTGCTTCTCCCACCAACAAACTCAGTCCTTTGGGTTTGTAAGTCCTACCCAGCGACCGCCTCGTGCGGCTCAGTGCGACGCCGAGAAAGGATATAAGGATGGAACACCCACAGGGTGTCATTGAGCCAGTCCATGCCATTGTCCTGCTGCAGCAGGCGGTCGTACGTGATGCACATGAATTTGATGTCCTCCTCGTCTATGCCCCCGTTCCAGATGTCGTACAGAATGGTCATCTCCTCAAACTCGGAGCGCGGCCGGAACTGGGGCCGGGGTGGGGAGTACTCGGGGGAAGGGATCACCGGGAGGTCCTCAGATGTTTTCTTCTGCCTTCGCCACTGCCTTTTAGGTTTAGCTTCTTCTTCCTTGAAGTCTTCGTTCCACTGGTTCTCCAGTTCCTTAAATGGCAGTTTCTCCGCAACTGTCTCAGCTGCTATTTTCTCATGGAAACCGTCATTCCTGAAGTCCAGAGGGACGGCTTCAGGGTCTTTCAGTCCATAGTAAGCATCAGGATGTCCACTCAACAGCTCTTTGCCCACAGGACCCTCCACCAAGGCCACTGGCACGGGAGGAGGTTCTATGGGTTTGACTGAGTACACATCCAAGGAGAGGACAGAGGGTGGTGACCGTCTGGGCCGACCCGGCCTCCTTTTGGGAAGAACAGAAGGTGGCGGTGGGGGAGGAAGAATAGAAGCCCCAGGGGGTACTTCTGGTGAGAGCAAACCAGATTTTACTTCTGCCTTGCATTCCTCAATGGGCATTCTTCCATCTCCATGCATGCATGGCAGGGCTGCTACAGGTATTGGCTCATCAGGTGGCAAACCCATGTCCATGTGGAAATCTGCCTGGGGGGGGCTGGCAAAGGGGATAGGGGAAGGAACACTGTTCATGTTGATCGTAAGGGAAGCACCAAGAGGCTCTTTAAAGGGTTTCTCGTCCAGCTCATCCTCTGACTGTTTCTTGCCAGACAGAAGGCAAGGAATGGTAGCACCAGCCTCTGGGAAAGTGGGCGTGAAATTGAAATCTCTCCCAGGAGTCCGAGGAATGCCACTGTTAATGCCAGGAGATTGGGATGGGTAGGAAAAGGGGCTCCCTGGGACTTGAGGGGAACTGAGGGTCAAGCTGCTTCCCGTAAGGGGAGCATCACTTCCCGGCGTGGCTGGAACAGTGTCCGTGCTCTGCGACTTCGAGAGGGGGTGTGAAGACTTGGCCAAAATGTCCCGCCCAGGAGTCCTCGGAATCTCCTCTTCCACAGACGTTTTGGTCACCATTAATTGTTCAGGGAACTTTTCTGGAGGGACTAAAGATTCCTCCTTACCAGGAGTCGATGGCAAGGGAAGCACAGAGGATGGCACCTTGTGGGCTGGAAGCAGAAGAGCGTCGGTCTCCGCGTGGATCATCACCTCCCGTCCCGGCGTGCGGGGCAGCCGCTCGTCCTCCTCCGCTGCCGAGGGCAGCTTTGGTTTAGCACGAGCTTCTGAGCTGCTGTCGTCAGATTTGCCAAAGAAGCTGCTTTTGTTGGGCAGAGGTTCTCCGAAGACTCCCACGGGAGTGGAGATACAGAGCGTTGCCTCCTCGTCTTGAGATTCAGGCTTTGGACCTTCCTGGAGCTCTGGCTCCAGCATGGAAGTGGGTTCGGACTCTTCCTCTGAAAGGGGAAAAGAGAGGAGAATCAAGAGCTTTGCCTCCACTTGCCAGCAAAGGCATGTTTAAGATGCCACAATTAGAGAACAGCTCAGTTCCACTGGGAGGCTTAAAAACTCCAGTGCTTTACATTTTGGAGGCACGGAGTGTGGAGTAATTAGACACTACCACAGGCATTCCTAATGGACCATAAAAAACCCGCACTATTAATTTGAGGATTAGCTACAACACGGACCAGAACGAAGGTTTTCAGCTTTCAAAATCCCTGACAACCTTTTGTGCAGACATAAAGAGAATCAGCAGATTGTGGGGCGAGGACTTTGGAGGAGAGCTCCTGGAGCCCCGAGCTATCAGCCTGTCTAATGTGGGAAGGTAAACTCATTGCAAGGCCAAGGAGCACCCTCAGCTCTCCAAGGAGGGAGTGGTGAAGGGAGCAGAACACTCTTGAACAACACATGAAGGAAAGGGGAAGCCCTTGTAAATGAATGAGGAGACACTCAGATGGTATCAATGAGGCAATTTATATGCTGCTCTCCCTGCAGCAGCCTCATTTGTCTGGAGTTTATTTACCCACTTAGGGCCGGGCCCAAAAGGAACCAACAGTGAATCTTGTTAGGCAGCTCAAAATAACGTTTTCAAGTGGGAGAGCAAAAGGAGGTGAAAATGCCTGGAGAACTGGAAGGGAAGAATTCCTCATTTGTGCTGAACAAGCCAGAGAGTGGCTGGAGGAAAGTCTGAGCCCTTCTCAGAAGGGTCTAGGCTGCTCAAGGAGAATGTGGCAGTTTGAGCTTGTTCCCACAGCTTACCTGGAAAGCTCATTCCACATGTCAAGGTGCCCCAGTGCAGGTGTTCTCAAATTTATGTCCTTTCTGCACACTGACCAGTTCTGGAAAGGGTTAGTACAAAACCAGCCCCATACAGCTTCCCAGTCACAAACTGCTTTGATACTAAACCCAAAAGGAAGCCAGCAGTGACACAGTAAGCACAGATTCCTGTTCTGGTTTAGCAGCCATGGCTTTTCTATCTTGAGCTTCAGCCACCACCTGATCCGTCACCCTTGGATGGTGACAACTGTTCAGTTCCTGTAGGACACTAAACTGGCTCAGGATAAGATTCTGGATACTGTAACCACAGTATTTTTAGTAGCAGATGGCTTGTGTAAAGCTCCTTACTAGGAAGGAAAGTTCAGCACAGACCTTTTTCCCTGTACAGATAATCCCAGCCTAGAGCCAAGAGGAAGAGAACAATGGAAATACAAACTCATGCATATTGGATACTGTGAGAAAATGTACTTGGAAACATGGTAAAACGTGCCAAGGCACATGGAAGGGCATACCTGGCCTACAGATGGGAGAGAGAGCGAGTTGTGTCTCCTGGTCTCTTTCCATGACTAAGTGTTTCAGAGTTTCAGCATCAAGAGATGCCCCTGGGATTTGGCCACATTCGCTTTCCCCTGCCTTGATTTCTTCATGGCCTTCATCTTTCGCTACCAAAGCTGGCTCGGCGAGTCCCAAGCCTGTTGCATCCATGTAGTCATCCACAGGATACAGCTCCAAAATAGTCTCCCTCTGGTCGTCAGGAATCTCATGACCAGCAGGTTCATGCTCTGTCTCAGCAACCATGGCTTCTCTGTCTGGATCTTCAGCCACCTCTTCCTCCTCTTCCTCCTCCTCATCTTCATCGTCATCATCATCCTCATCATCATCATCTGAGTCTGAACTTGACTCGAATTCAGAGGAGTCCTCACTTTCATCGGATGATTCAACTTCAGCCTTGGAAGACGAGGGACTTGCTACATCTACAAGAACAAATTACCATTAGCTCTGCTTTCTGGCCTAAACAATCAGGGGCAAATATCCCTTCCCCACTGTCAGGGCATGGAAACAGCAACAACAGCAGCGTGGGAGTTTGAAGGAGTGCCCTCTCCTCTTATTTATTTTTGCAGAGATTTATAAATCCTGCCTTTGGATGCTTACAGCAATGACCATGCACCAGGCAGTTCCACGAGCAGTGCTGCCTGGCACCTTGCCCACGTGGACTCTACCTTTTACTAAGATTTTCCACTGCCTTTACACACAGCTTTAAAAAGTAGAAACTACCACCTGGCAGAGCAGGAACTGACTGGCAGGACAGAAAGTTATTAGTGGCCAAATTACCCCTGTTTGAAATCCGGTCCCTTCTCCTCCCAGCCACTCAGGTTTCATGACACAAGCACACACTTAGCTGTCTCTGAGATCTCTGCCCTTCTGCCAGGCTGGGCTGAGATCACTCCAGGGCTGGAGAGCTACTGCAAAGGGACCCACAGACTGAGGGATTGTGGAAGCCTTGCAGGTAACAATTAAAAATACCTGTTGTATCTTGTGTAAAACTGCTGTAGGTGAAAGAAGGTGCACAAGTAACAGTATCAGCTCACAAGTGCAGAAGGGAGACCCCAGCTGACCCTGCTGCTTCCACTGGAACTGCTTACCCTCCTCGGAGTCCTGCTCCTCCTCCTTGTCACTTGTGTCGATGCCTGTCTCCTCCTCATCATCTTCATCCTCGTCATCGTCATCTTCGTCCTCATCATCTTCGTCCTCATCCTCCTCCTCTTCCTCCTTTGCAAGAAAGCATTGCCAAAAATGAACAGTGCCTGGCCCTGTGACCTGGCTGTCACTGTGGTAGCCCCCAGTGGCTCCCAGGGAGGCTGATCAGAGAACCTGAAGAGGGAATGACCTTTACAGAGGCTCTCTGAGGACAGACCCCAACAGGAACACTCATCTCCTAGAAAAGGGAATTTTGGCATCTGGCATTACCAGGTCCCCTTTTAATGACAGACAGCACTGAAAGTGCAGTCACAAACCAACACACCTTGCCAGGTGCTGCTTTCACCAAGCCTCCCTCTTCTTCCTGCTCCTCTTCCTTCTCCGAGGAGGACTCTTCTTCCTTCCCTGATGTCTCATCTCCCTCTTCTCCCTCACTGTCGAGCTCCAACGGCCTTGCTGGTCGCCGCCTCAGCCCCACTGCTTCTCCATCCTTCTTCGACAGGTCAGATGTGGTATCGGAAGCATCCCTGTCCCTCTCCGACTCTGAGGAGCAAAAACAGCATGGAAATTACCATCAAATTCCTCTCAAGGAGGAAAGGATTTAGCTACACAAAGGAAACTTTTCCTCTGGGAAGATGGAAGTGACGGTCGCCAGGCTTACAGGGACTGGCTAATGTCACAGTGCAGGGGTGCAGAGCGCTGATGGCAAAATGTGGGTGGCCAAAGCTGACACACTCCAGGCAGAGCAGCCAGGAGACATGGCACGACTGAGCTCAGGACAGGTTACCTGAATTTAATGCCTTTTTATTCTAAATGTTTTACCAAACCCTCCCTCTGTACTCTGGTTTCAAAACCAGTTGTTAGTCTGAATCAACTTTAAATTGAATCCATGCAAAACAAAGGGTATTAGAAGTTTTATCTTCTCTCTACTCTTCCCTGGTTATAGGAAATAGAGTTAAGATATTTTCAAATAGATTTTCAAAAAACCTTTGTTTTCTTTTAAAATCAAATGCAGAGAAAACTGTTACGTGCCCCAAGCAGTGCACGAACCCACCTGAGCTCCCTCTGCTGGGGCCCAGCAGAGATAAAACAGGTTACAAGTTATTCTTAAAATGTGGGTCTTAAATTTCTCGCCAGTGAATTTAAGTTAACTGAACCCAGAGGAGCCATCTCCCAGCCCTCAGAACTTTGTGAGGAGCAGATCCCTGACTCTGTGTTTAACTGTAAGCAAGGACACTGCTGTGAAGTTTAAAGGGATTCAGCCTGTGTGTGGTTTGCATCTGCTCTTGTGTTTCACACAGATGTGCTTTGCAAACCTTCATCTTCATCATCGACAGAAGTAGAAGGCCGGATTCTCTTCTGATCTCCTGCTGAGGCAGCTTCAGGTGGCTCCTTTCTTTTCACCTGAACAAAGGACACAATTAGCATTTCTGAAAGTTTAGAAACAGCAGAAATCAACTTCTTAAGCAAATTACCACTTCTTTGCTTTGCCATGGTCACTTATGCTCACAAACCAAGGGCCACTTTCCCAGCCCTTGATCCCTTTATTTGCTTGCAAACAGAATTTCACTGTGAATGAAATTCTACCCCTTCAATTTGCATCAAAACACTCTGGGTACCAGCATGGGGCATGTCATCACCAGGTACTTTGAGGATGACAGAGAAAACTCTTGCAAATCCATGTGTCTGAGATGTGGCAGAGAGAGAGCCTAAGCCTAAGGCATCCTAAAGAACCTCAGAGCAAGTTTTATGCTAAATAAAGACTGCAGAATTTCTCATTCCAAATCTTCACTAGCACCTTCTGCGCAACCAAAATCCTAATTTCAGGGAAGCCCTCTACCCTCTCCCACCCCACACTTCTTTTTTAAGACACTTTGAATTTTTATGCAAGTGCTCTTTAAAATAGGTGACTCTATGCTTGTGAATTTCAGCCTGCAAACTCACAGGAGACAGAGTTTAACCAGCTTCAGGTGAGACTCAGTGCCAAACTGCCACAGCTTCCAAACAAAACAGTAACTGTGTAAAGCACCACAAGCATAAGTGTATTTTTACAATCATGCTGAAATGCTGTGCCCTAAACAGAGGCAAATGTCCCATTTCCCTTGTAGAGCAGGGAAATCCTCCACAGACAACTCTCACAGGTGGAAGATGAAAAGTAAGGCTGGGACAGAGGGTCCTTGCTCTGGGGGTTACGGTGATGTCAGAAGCAACCCCGTGAGTGAACAGCCTGAGGGCTCCGGGGCACAAACCCAGCCAGGCCTGTCCTCCTGAGGCTCCTCTGGGCCATGTCAGCATAAGGATGCCAGTCCTCTGTGTTCACCTTGAAGGATGGCAGCCGGATGGCCCCTCGTAGCCCAATGCCCAAGCCGATGGCCTCGTATCCCAGGCCTTCTCCTTTGTTCCAGTTCTCCAAAAGACAGGATGCGATGCGATCCTTCGGCTTTGGTTTTTCCTCCAGCTCTCCTCCAGCCTTCACTGGAGTGAGAGACGCCTGCAACAGAGAGAGTACACCTGAGAGGGGAAGCTTCCTGGGAAGAACACAAACCCTGGAAACCATTTAGACAGTCAAGGTTTGGGAAATATCACTGCCTTGCCCAGGCACCTGTTTCTTTGAGGGCATCTGAAGATGCCCCACATGGCCACACACACCTGAAAGGCAACAGAGCTGCACACACACCTCTTACAAGTAACTCCAGTGTGCTTTAGGCAAGTCAGCCCAACGGTGCATTATCTACCTCCCTTTGATAACCCACACAGCTGAAAGCAACTCCAGACTTTCTAGTGGGCAAGTCCTTCCTTCTTTTGAGTGTAAGGCAAAATACAGTGCATCAAAAATCACACACATCCCTGTGTTTCCTTAGCAACCACAGCCCAAGTCCACAAAACCTGCCAGAAGGCTCCAGTGCTGGGAACGGGAAAAAATCAAAACATTCGGGTGAAACACCTAAGGGTCGACAACATTTGGTCAGTGGACATACAGCCTCAACAAATCCCACTTCACCAGAGCTGAGGTGTGAAGAAGAGCAGGAATTCAGACCCCTGCAGCTGCAGAGCGGTGGCTGAGCCAGGAGAGCATCACACGTGATGGCTCATCACGCTCTGACACGTCTCCCCGCGCAAAGGGCACTGGAGGTAACACTCATTTGCATCAGCCCATGGCACAGCACCATCCAACAAGGCGGTTTCTCTCACACACCAACAGAGCTCGTGTGCTGGAGTGGGCTGTAATCACCGAGGAGGCAGCCTAAGCTCAGCTCTCCCGCTAATAAGGGATAAGACTAATGGGAATACCAAGCAGGGAATCCAAGCGGCAGCACTCCGTGGCCAGGGATGACTGGTTATTCCTGGCACGCTGCTTAATGCGTTTTACTCAGGCTTTCAAACCCAAAACCATCACTACATTTGGGAACAGGGAAAAGCTTTCCCTACCTCAGGCAGACAAGGTCCATGGAACGTGCTGCCTTCTGTAGCAACGTGCTCCTTCACAGCCTGCACCCCGTACCTTTCCCATCCTGCCTGACACTGGACACCAGCTTTATCCTTGAGCCTTCCCACCTTTTACCTATGGCAGGATACCTCCTGGCAGTCAACCAGCTGCCTGAGTTGATTCCTCTGACGGAATACAACAGCCAAAATCAGTGTGATGGCAAAGCACGGGGGGAACTGACCTCCAGCTGCCACCTCACCTCCAGCTGGCTCATCCTCACACATACACAGCAAGAGGGAGGTACACTTTAAGCTGAACACTCGTATTTAATTTTCTGCAGAAGCAGGCAGCTTATGGCTGAGAAGGAATCCTGTCCCACTCCAATGCCACGGGTGCCCAACCCCTTTAGAAAGGAGGCTCTGAAACCTGTGAGGTTTTTCTCCACACAACAGTAACATGTGGCCTGGCAGAAGCCTTTCCAGGCAGTGGCCTGGGGCAGAAATGGTTCTGGCACCTCTGTTCCTGGGCAGAAAGCACACGTGGTTTTCCATGCAGCAGTTTCCTATTTTCAATTACGCTGCTCACATCCAACATAACCTGTGGCAAGGACTGTGGCGAGTTGCTGTGGTACTGCCAGCTTCCCTTCCCAAAGTGGGTTACAAATTCCAGGTGAGGGAGGAACATGCCAAATCCAGCCATAGCTTGGGGTGTCAAAGAGCCTGAAAATCTGCCCTGACTTGCTTCTATTCCTTCACTGCAGATGTCTGGTTTAAAACAATTTCTTGAGTCTTTCAGTTGCTGCTTTTGCAACTATGTACTGGATCTGTTTCCTTCATCGCCCTGGAAACTCGGGGGCCTCCTCCAAAACTGTCAGCACGCGCTGGCTGGCAGGGGGAAAAGCTCTGAGCATTAGTCAGGAGAGGGATGGGGTTTCTTGCTGCATGTCACACCAGCCAGCTCTGAGCCAGAGCGAATTACACTGTCATAAAACAGCTGTTAAGCAGCAGCATTACCAACCTTCCAGAAAGCCAAGGAGCTCTCCCAGGCACCGGAGCTAACACACAGCTGGTTTACAAAAGCAGGTGGGGAAGATACTGCTCTGAAAACTGACATCTGAGACACAAGATCTATCTGCAGGCTCTGGCTTGGTTTGTTCTTATTTTTACAGTAATTCACTGTAACGGTGATTTTGAGGCTTGCATGAACCTTTCTGCAGTGTTACTTTTCTATGGGTAGTGACAAATTCACCACACATTAGATCACAGAGCTGTTTCCTGGCTGAGGTACACTTCAAATTGGGTGAGAAAGGATCAGATGATTCATGCAAAGCTGTTTTCTTAACTAATCCCTGGAACTCCTCACGCATTTGGCCAAGGCTCAGCTTTTGAGTTCATTGCTGCCATGTACATGCACTGGGGAGGTGGGAGAACTGGAAATGCCCACAGATCTCATCACACGAAGTGGGGAACACAAAACAGAGGCTTGGCGGTTTCAAACACTCCTTCTGCAACTGACTTCAGTTTTTTGGGGCTAAACTTGGTTCTGATGGCAAAGCAGCATTGAAATACCTGCATATACAGAGTGACACCATGGAAATAAACCAGGTTCAATACCCAGGTGCTAAGCTGTCCCCAGGTAGTGCCTGTAGTGACCGAGCACCTTCCAGATACCTGCAGGCTGAGTCTGGTGCTGCTGCCTGCCCCAGCACGCAGATGAGCTCTGCGGGCAGGCACGGAGCCAGGTGAGGGACAGGGACACGTGTGTCTCACATTTAATTTCAGCACCCTCCAGCAATGGGGTTTCTCACAGCAAAGCTACCCTGTGGCTTTTATTTTTTTCTTCTGTTTTAGTTACCATAACAATTTAGGGTTGTGGGTTCTTTTAAAAGTCAGTTCCAGACCCCTACTGATGCATGCCCAGGCCACAAGCACTAAGAACAGCCTAGGATCCAGCAGAGGGCACGTGAAAACCTACCTTTGCCAGACGTTCCTTCTTGTCCCACCAGTCATCAAATGCCCGAAACGCCACCACTTCAACCATCTTGCGGTTCAGGTCCCTTTTCATGATGGCCTTTAATTCCTTCACTATGACCAGGAGCACTCCATCCACAGTGGCTTTGTGGGGATCTTCCTTCTTCGGCTCGTACCCCGGCGGCGGAACCGAGGGGTCAAACTTGGGCAGTGGCGGCCACTGCTGCCCACGGCCGAGAGCAGCTCCCATGGAGAAAGGGCGGTAGGGAGGGAGGTTCACAAACTGCATGCGGCCCGTCATGAAGGGGGGATACTGGTACGTGTTCTGCGCCTGCATCATGCGGCTCAGCATCTGAGTTTGCATCTGGAAGGACATGGGCATGCCACCCCACTGGTTGCCCAGGACGCTTATCATGTCCACCTGCATGACAGGGAACATGCCGGGATGGAAGGGAGGGAGCGGGGGCAGGATGTGCGGCGGGGGGACCCCGGGCGGCGCGGGCAGCGGCGGCGGGGGCACGGTGACGGCGGGGTGGGTGGGCGGGGGCGGCGGGGGCAGCGGCGGGGGCATCGGGAAGCCTGGCTGGGGAGGAGGAGGAGGAGGAGGAAGAGGAGGGAATCCCGGTGGCGGCAGCGGGGGGATCGACGGGGCCATCACGGCGGTGTTGCTGACGGAGGAGTTCACCACAATGGTTTTGGCACATTCCGCGCTGGTGATGGGCGCTGGGTTGGTCTCGTCGTCAGAGATCTCCATGTCCTCCCCTGAGGAATGCTGACCCTGCGACAAAAGAGAGAGGAAAGGTGACCAGCACATTCCTTTTACCTTCAACAGCACAGGGCAGGAATGCTTCAAACAAAAGCTAAGTTTAACACACAGTTTAATTGGGAACGGGGGGAAGCGAGCGATGCCCCAAAAAGACAGGCCCCCCAGCAGCTGGTGCCTATTGAAGCTTTTCTCTTCCATGTCAGACCTCAGGAATCAGCGAGGTAAAAGCTTTCTAAAAGAGCATCAGTACCATCTGAACAAAACCCTCAGCTTCTATGGAACAAGAATAATTGCTCCCATGCTCAGCAAAATACACACAATCCAAATGTCGTTCACTGGAAGACACATTCTCTCTCATTTGCATCTAATACTGACAGGTACATTACACCATGAGTTTTTGCTCCTTGGTCTCTCTATGCACAAAGAATTACCCTGTTTTTTAATTATAATCCCTGGCTCATTTGCTGCCAGCTCTTAACCTCTAATTGAGAGAAGACAATACTTCCACATGGTTGCTGCTACTAAAAGTTGTCTTGACTAGACCATAGAAATTCACATGGGAAGAGACACAAATCTTGTTAAATTGCTTTTAAACATCAAAGTGATAAATGCTGGGATTCAAAGACATAGCATATGTCGTGTTTTGGGGCAAAAGCATTACTTTACTAGCCACAAGAAATACAGAGGTATAGAAAATGCTAAAACTATGTCCTACCTCCTTTGACAAAGGGATGGACACTGGACTGAAACAGAGGGTTCCTGCTTGCTCCGAAGTCTCAAAGCTGCCTGACTAGATCTTCTAAACCAGAAAAGCCTCAGGAACCCAACAGCACATGGTCACACCTGCACAGTGTCCTACAGGTACTTCAGTCCTCCAGGTGTCTCCAGCACCAAAAATCCACATGCATAACTGTCACATCCCTCAGGTACTGCTAAAACCAACCCCAATAAGAAACACAGCAACCCAACACTGCTGGAAGACATATCCACACACTGACAGTTTATTTAGGAAACATGAATGGGGCTGCTCTCTCACTGGAGTGATGACAGCAGACAGGACAGGGTCCCAGTAACCCTCTCCAAAAATATTTCTCGCATTGCTGATCTCAGTAAAGACCATCTTAGTGTCGCCAGAGCCCTCCTGCCTGCCCTGGGAGCTGCAGGCTCCAGCCCAGCTCAGCCAGGAAAAGATCACCATCAAGTGGTCTGCGAGTGCCTCTCTCTCTGTCTCACAATCCTGGCAAGAGTTTTGGAACCTGCTGGCTCCTTTCAGCCAAATCTGACTGTAGATCCCAAAGACAGTTATTATTTCCTCCATGTTTTGTGCACAGCAAAAGGTGCCTCTTCTGTCTGCTCTCCTACCAGTCACCCCACTCAGAAAGGAAAGAGCAGCGTCAGACACTGGAGAGCCTGGAAGTTCTGGGAAGAGCTGCTGGGGAAAAAGCCTTTACAGGATCACAGAATATTCTGAGCTGGAAGAGGACCCACAAGTATCATCGAGTCCAACTCTGAGCCCTGCACAGGACACCCCAAAGGTCACACCACATGCCTGAGAGCGTTGTTGAAATGCTTCTTGAAGTCTGTCAGGCTTTGTTGGCAGTTCTCTCCCTGAAGCTGCTGTGATTTGGTTTTTAACCTGTGCACCTTGCGCTGGGGTACAGGAACAAAAGCAAGAGCAGCTGAGTTGCCTCTGCTACGAACTGCCACTGGGTGAAGCTGAGCAACCACAACTATCCCAATCAAAAAACTATTTTATCAGAGGTCATCTCTGCTACGGCAGCCACCGCCAGAGAGCAGGCTGAGCACGGTGCTTGCAGCAGCAGCTGTGCAAATCCTCCGTCCTGGCACCTCCCCTCCCTGCCTTCCCCGCATTCCTGCGCTGCAGCACCAACCCGGAGCTCACGGAACAGAACGCGCGGGGCATCCCCAAAAAGCCTCTCGCAGTTTTGGTGGTCTGGAAACGCCCAGCAAGGACACTCGTTCACCTGGCAAGCCCCGAGCGAGCACTGTCGACCCCCTGCTAATGGTGACAGAGAGGGGACTCTCCCACGGTCACGGAGTCACTTCAGTGCCTCTTTACATGCAAGGAGGACTCCAAGAGCTGTTTTGAAAACCCTGAAATGAACAGCTGAAAAATGAAGTAGAAATAATAATCCACTGCATTTCAGTGTTTCCAAAGCCCAACTGTACCGTGCCCTCGAGGCTTCCACATCTGGCTAACAATTCCCAGTGGGTGTCACACCCTGCATCCTCGCCCCAGCTGCTCCATGGCAGTCACGTCCCACGCCGAGGATGCCGGGGAATGAAAGGACATTCTGCAGTTTCAACTACTGCAGCTCCAGTGAAAGCAGCAAAGGAAGGGCAAAGATGACTGTGGCAGGTGTAAACAAGTGTCCTGTGAAACAGACCCCATTTTTCAGTAAGTGAACACAAAAGGCCCTGTTAAAAGCACTGGCTCCAACTGCAAAAGCTGGATGATGCTAAAGGTCAGCAGCAAACAGAAAGCCAGGAGTGTTCAGGCTACTAAAGACAAACAAAATCAGCTTCAAATTCACATTCATCTCATCTGATGGGGTATGGAGAAAAGTCACCTCACGAAGCCTCAGGGGAGCACCAGGTAGTGCCAGGCCACAAGTTCTCCCCAGTCCCTTGTGCAGGACCCTGCACCCTCCCAGAGTCACCCAGCACCAATGAATCCTGCCTGATAAACGAGGTTGGTTTTCCCTCTTGAAGGAAACACCACATAGAAAAAGCCAATCCTGAAACTGCAGAGAGGTGGGAGGACTAGCAGGATTCCATGCTTCAGGGCACAGAGCTTCCCTCATTCATACAGGCATTTATTTTTACTTGAGCTGAAATGAGAACTGCTAAAGCAAAAACCAGCACGTTTGGCAAATTGAAAGGTTGGGGTTTTTTTTTAAATTCTTCTGGTGTTCAGATGGGTGTGCAGGAAGCAATACCAGATTCCCTGCTTCCTACAGTGTCGGGCTGACTACTCACCTGCACTTCCACAGTTCACAGTCTGTGCTCCAGTTTTATCCCAAGCAAGATGGAAAGGGAGAGGGAAAGAGATTAAGTGACAGGGAGAAAAAGATCAGAAAAAGGCACAGGGGGGTGGGGGGAAGAATCACAAGGTTAGGAAAGAGGTCAAACCAAAAGAAGATCATCTACAAGGAAGTCTTTAAAGAAAGTTAAAGAGGAATGAATATTTAAAGAGGACAAGCAGTTACAGGAAAGTCATATCTAAGGGGGGAAAATGTAGGCACCAAGTGAAAGAGATCAAGGTAGAGACAGAAAACCAAGGGCAGACACAGAAATATCTTCTGTTATATGAATTTCTTTTCATTCACCTGTCTGAACCTGGATTTACTACGGTTACTACTGAATACCTCTCAGGGTAGAGCTCAAAAGCAGCTACGCTGTCCTCTCAAAGAAACCCCTTCTAGCTGGCCTCCCTCTTTGCTCTCACAAGCAGAAAAAAGTGAGCTGATAGATGACACATGTAGTGCCATGAGGATGTCACGGCCATCACTGTCAGAAAAACTGTGTCAATCAGTCCTGCAGTTCACCCGCCTGTTTCTGAGGTCATCTGGTGCAATGCCACCAGAAAACCTCCTTCAGCCCACTGAGAGAAAAGCCATTTCCAGCTAAATTAATTTGTGCTGCCATCTTTGCTTTGCCTTAATTAAATTAAGAGTTAGCAAAACAGGTATTTAATTATACGCATGACACATTTTTCCAAAGGTGTTTTAATGATGCAAATTTGTTGGGAGAGATTCATGTCAGCGTAACTGGTTATAAATGGCCTCATTCACTGTTCACCCAAAATGCTAATTGCCACCTTTAACACCAGCACGGTGTGCAGAGCCTCTTGAATTAAATGAGGGAACATCCTGGGATGCCCCTCCTGGATCAGCCTGCACAGTGACAGGGAAGAGCCACTGCATGCAGGGTATTGATCTCACCTCAGAGCAGCACCCATTTTGCAAGCAAATGTTCATGCCTGCAGAAAAAAGAAACTGCATCCTAACATTGGCATGTGTACCTTCAGTGTACACACTGTTCAGTACCTCTCCTACAGGCAGAGGAACTTCACATGCTTCCATTTCCTTTTAAAAGGCCATCTGATAGAGAATTTACCCAGAATTTCAGAACACGTTTTGAATACCATCGGCTTACAGCCAATTTAGCTTAAAAATTCTGCTGGGTACCAAGTTACTTATGTTTGAGGTAGTGTAGCAACTACTCTGGCTGAGCTGTGGTGCACCAAAATAATGAAATGCAGGATCAATGGCATTCAGCACAATACAAGGGCATTAGCTTTAATGTTTTCCAATAAAGCTAGAACTAAAATCAAAAGTGATTCTTGGACAAAAAGTTTTCACAATCTGGTTAAACACTCATCACTTGGTTTTGGATTGAGTCCATCTAAGGGTTGAAACAATTTACAAGTGATCAAATCTCACCCTGTATTCTTACCAAAAAAGCAAGGAAAGAAAAGCCTCCAGAGAAAACAACTGACCAAAGAGGGTCACGCACCAAGGCACTAACGGAGTCAAGAACAGGCTCCAGGTCCCTCTGGATTGCTATTCCCCAGCTCCAGCTGCCTCCCCACACTGGGCTCACTCCAGGCTCCTTGTGGCCTGTGCTCTGCATCTGACAAAGGAAATGGCACTACTGCCTTGATTTCTTGGTGAAAGTAGCCCAGTAACACAGAGCTCTCCCTTCCCAGAGTCCTTACAGAGAACGGGGCGTTTCAAACCTGACACATTTCTTATGCCACCGACCAGAACGAAAAGGAAGCCTGAGGACATCAACCAGCCACCTGCAACTCTTCCTCAAAGACACAATTTCAATTAAAAACTCCCTCAAAAAACTACAGGCTCATTCAAGATTGGCCCAAAGAATCTCACCATTCACTCTGGTAACAGAGCAAATACCTCTCGGCTGCCCAAAATCTACAAGCCCAGCGAGGGCTTCAGAGAGTGTTGCTTTGTTCGTTTCTAATCTGCTTTTAGCTTGCAGGTTCCAGGTGTTCTTGGTAAAGCAGAGGAAGATGAGCTGTGGCTCTGAGCTGCCCTCCTGGTTTGCTGGGAGAGCAGCACTGGGCAGGATGACCCTGCTGAGTGCTCACAGCTCTGGGTGCCAGGCATGAACGAGGCGCACTCAGCACCATTTACAGCACGCACAACTAATTCTGCTTTGCCAACCGTAATTACAGCTCTGCCTCTGAAGGGACAACACAAGGGCGGTGCTTTGCTGGGGGTTGCAGAGGTGGAGGACAGGAGGGCAGAGCCACCCGAGGTGGTTTGCCAGAATTCAGCTACAAAAACACAGAGCAGCCTGGTGTCTGCACCGTGCTGGGTGAGCTCCTGAGCTGCCCAGGCAGCTGTGCTGTCACCAGCACCCATGGGGGCTTGTGTTGGCCAGCCCAACACCACCACAGCCTGGGCTGGTGCTGGAGTTGGGTCACTGCCTCCTCCCCCTTGGTTAGTCAGGTCTTTCCACCTCCTCTGGGCAGCTGAGAGAGCTCCCATCCTCCTGCTGCTGTCAGAGCCCTCTGTGGCAACCGCAGCAGCTTTTAATTGGGACAAGGCAGCTCTCAGATGTGTTTGCACTATAATAAAATGCCCAGCTCAGTAAAAGGCAAATGGAAAGATTTACATATTACAAATCAGTGATTATAAATATCTCCAGCAACATGTATTTCTGTCTGCAGAACAGAACATTGCAAGGCTTTTATACAGCCATATATTTATACAGTGCTTTGTAAATTAACTCCCGGGCAAAGGCTGCAAACACACAGGTCAGAGCGACGGACTCAGCACTGTGTCCCACAAAAAGGGGCACCAAAAAGGCTGCAGTGGAGCAGGGACTTCTCACCAAGGACATTACTTGGGTGTTTTGGTTTCTCTACTATCAATTTCAAAAGAACTTCTTAAAAAACAAAGAATTCACGCTCTCTACCACAACAATGTCCCACCTGACACACTCACTGTCTTGGCTCAGGTCATGTTTTGGTCTGGTGCTTACTTGCAGCACTTCTCTGGCACAGACAATCCTCCCCACACCTACAGGGCTGCCCAACGAGTAAAACGAGTGACAATAATATCCGAGTGCTCACTGTAAACAAACAGCACTGTAAACACCAGGCCAGCTTACGCCACTTACTTTTCCTTCTAATGCCAAGAGGGGACTTTGAGTGGATACCTCAAACCACAGGACAGAGGGGGAATCCCCCAGAAGTCTCTGTCAGTCCCAGAAGAGGGGGACAGGAGTGAGGCAATGCCAGCAAGATTCTGTGTTTGTGTCTCACAATGTGCTGCCTCAGGTGCTGGTCCCTAATTAGACCATCCTGCACGTGGAGAGATACCACAAGTTGGGATTTGGAAGGATGCAAGGAAGGAGCTCAACTGGGCTTTCAGTGTACAGCAGGACAGGCTCTTGAGAGGGGGAAGCACATGGGGCTAGTGCTTACAAAGAGAAAAGGTCTCCTCACTCACTTCCAGTACTTCCTGACACCAGGAACAGCAGTAAATTGACTTGTGTTTTAAGGACAGCAGGAGAGCTGGAAGGCTGCCCAACAGTCCCATGCCATCACCAGAAAATCTAGTGAATCAGGATGACAAAACGAGCTAAAATGACTCCTGCAGGATGGGCAGGAGTGCCAAACACAGCATCCCACACTCAGGCAAATCCACACCTCTGTCTCCTCACAGCACAGCAGAATAACGTTAATGCCTCCAAGGGAAGGAATGAGGCAGTAGCTTAAATCACTATTTCCCAAACACAATGAAATGGTCCACACCAACAAAACATGAAAAACAGGAGAAAATTAACGCAATGATTGAACAGGAGGGGTTCAGGCTGTTTGCACTTGACTGCACAGAGAAGCTCCAGTGGCTGCAGGAAACCATGTATGGATTCTTCCTTCCAGAAGTTGAAATGGATCCTGGAGTAAGAAACACCCACTTAGGCAGGCTCTAGGCATTTCATGAGGCTAAGAAGTTCTCTCATTCAGCAAGCAATTCAGGGAAGGACAGACAACTCCAGGTGAAGCAAAGAGGACAGGGATGGGAAGCCCATGCAGTGTGGTCTGAGATAGCCAGACCTTCACTGATCCAGAAACAAAACGACTTGAGAAGTGTGACCAGGAGACTCATGTGTGAGAAGACCCAGCCACCATTCAGGACTTTCAAAAATCCATTCTCTTGGCAAGACAGCACCATAGCTCAGTTTTCGACGTGAATTCCTAGGACAGCAATCCTCTGAGCCAGGAATTAAGCCAGTGGGAGAACAACTGCCAGATCTGCCTCAGCAGAAAGCCTGGAGAGATGAACTGGCAAAGAGGGCCATAACTCAGTGAGGGGGTCGCCCTGTTTGTTAGGAAGTGCACTGCCTTCCACAAAAGGGATGGCTTGAATCAGGAACGGGGAAGGAGGCTCTGAACTGCAAACTTCATGGCACATGACGTGATTACACTTGTGGGCAAGGTCACCAAAGAAGGGATATTTGGAGAAGCCAGACGTTGCCCCTGGGCTCCCCACGCACAAGAGACGCTCTCTGGTGTCTGCATGAACAGGCCAACATAACATCCTTTGGGTCCACATTCAAATGGAAACTTCCAGACCCCCTGACTGCTCAGATCTGAGACGAGACCAACGTGAACATCCAGCTGGGCAGATCACAACATACAGTGAGAGTGTGAGTGGGGAGTCAGTGGCCCCCAGCCCGAGCTCAGGCATGCCTGGGCAGCCCGGGTGTGCCCCGACATGAGGCTGGACAGTCTCCCCTCCTGCATTATGCGAACAAATCCGAACTGGCAGGGCGAATGTGTGCCAATTCAGGGGCTGCGTCATGCGGCCACTGTGTTTTTCATCACATATGAAACACCCTAAAATTGGATTTACCATCTCATGGAACCATGGCCTTTTCCCTCAAGTCTTAAGTAGATCTTATTAAGGGGGGGAAAAAAATAGGTTTCTTTATGGAGGGGGAGGAGGCGGTCGGGAAAAGGAAGGAGGAAAAGAGGGGGGTGTTAACATTGGGGAGCCATGTAACAAGGAAGGCTCTTTCCACAGTGATGGTTGTTCTGGTGTCCCTATTTCAGATGGGGGGGAAGGGAAAGCTGAAGAGCTATTTGCAATCTAACTTCAAAGGCTTCAGTCGGCTGGGAAGCTAAGTCATGCATAAAAGGATGGTAGAGTGGCAAGAAAATACCCCCTACAGATAAATTAGTCAGGGAATGTTCTCTGCTTCTCCCAAAGACTTTCATACAGCCAGACTGGCTTTACTCAGGTAAAGCCCCTTTCAGACACCAGGTTCAGTGATGCAGAGTCCTGGGAACAAACCAGCCATATCCAACAGAGGAACTGAACAGTCTCTCTGAAAAAAAGAAAGGCGGTGGTAAGCATGCAATGGGCTTCCCTGACATTTTCTGCCACCTCAGCTGTTATCCACAGATTTTACTCTAAGGTCTGTCCCCACACAAAAAAGATGAAGAGGAAGCCTCTCCTTCCCTAAAGAGGCAAGGAATTTATGAGAAATCACCCTGTATACAGAGAACTCCTTTCCCAAATGATTCTGTAATGCTCTCTCTCGCTCCTGACGCTGGTGAGCAGAAATGCACCCACATTTCTAAAGAGCAGAAGGTACTTTGCAATCAAAGATAAAGGGAACTGGCAACATTAGATCAGAGTCCACCTATAAGTAAAAAAAAAAAACAAACCCTGCAATAAGTGCATGTGCAGAGTACACAGATACCTCACAGTTCAGTGCCAGGCAGGAGCTCAGATGCCACCCCCTGACCTCACCCTCATGCTTAAACCTTAGGTCAAATGGAGCCATGAATTCAGATCTTGCTACCAAGAAGATGATAAGAAAGCAGATAAGCTTGGAAAACAGTCTAGCTTCCCAGCTGATAGCAGCCTGGTGAAGAATAGGCTGTACATATACTGTATTTAAACAAGCTCTAATCAGCAGAACTAGGCCAGTTTGACACTGTTCCCCTTTTACACAGTATTACTACACCCTTGAGTATGTGAAATCACGTGGCTATCACAGCTATGGCAGCATTTCCAGTGCCCTCTGCATTTCAGTGTTAGTACCAAGAGTGGTTTCATCTGCAAGACCTGGATGTCCACAACACAACCTGTGCAATGCTGAGTCTTCTCAGCAGGGAGGGCAGAAACGAAAGAATCGAGGACTTGAAGGACAATGGGTAAAAAAAGAGAGTTTTTGTCAGGTCATTCATCAGTGTCACCCTCTAATGCTCTTCTGCTCATGGCCACCCACCCTCAGATCCAGGTGCCATTAGAATATCCCATGGCAGCAGTTCAGTCACCTGCCTTCCTTCTCCAGAGGCATCCCAAATGAAGAGCCTGGCCTCTCCTTCCCCTCTCCAAGAGCCTGAGCCACTCTTGCCCTGAATTTCTCAGGTGCAGTCCTGATCTGTCCACGTGGCTGGGAAGCAAAGAAGCCCAACTGGTTCTGGCACCTGCAAGAAAACCCAGGAGCCCACAGCCCACAGCTGATGGAGGGAGCTCAGAAGAGCCCCTTCCAAACAAGTACAGCTTTACCCTCCAGAAAGTGTGAAACGAGGGAGGGGAAAGAGTTAAAGTCCTGATTTTTATGTGAACCTTTCCTGAGCACTTTTGGTGAGATTTCTTGAGCCCTCCACTGCTGGCCTGGGAGGTCACACAGACTCAGCACTGCTCTCCTTCCAGCAGCTCTTTTGTAACCTGGTACCTGCTATTTGAAAAGAAATAAGGAAGCTTGAAAGAGGGAACATACTGTTAATAAGGTCTATAGGACCTTGTTATCATCCTGACTGCAGCCATGGTGGCTACACAGTATGGTTTCAAATAAGAAAACCTGTGGCTTTCTGTTCTAGAGACAGGCACTGCCATCATCCCAGATAGGACAATGGGACATCTGCTGTGTTTCTGAAATTCCCAGAAAAACTGCTGCAGAGAAGCCAGTTCAGCCAGTCCACGTGACCTTGAGTGACAAAAACCATTTACCCACTTTGGATGAGGCCCCCAGTGGAGGTGGTGGAGGTACTCCAGGTCTCTGGGATGCAGCCACGGAGTGAGAAAGGCACAAAACCTTTGTTTAGGGACCGAGAGGCTCAGGAGACACAAACCCTCTCTGGCTGTGGCCAGACTGTCACAGCAGTGACCACAAACGATGACCGGCACCCTAATGAGCTTAGCAGGCTCCTCATTTTCTCAGCATTACAACACAAGCCTAACAAGTCCTTCCCAAAAGGCTGTGGATGCACTAAAACCCAGCCACACCACAGGAGACACTGCACTCCGAGGAGCCTATTTCCAGCAGCTGAGTGGAGAAGTTCTTCCTCAAAAGTAAGGGTGAGGCCAGCAGGAAACAGTTCCCCTTTGGTAACATTTCTCTTCTCTCTGGAGGCATCTTGAATTTTTCACTGCTTTATTTCCTGCTTAGTTTCCCTCTCTTGCTGTACTCACATTTAACTAAGGGCAGTCAGAGGGGAGACAAATCAGGCACATCAGCTGAGGAATGTAACATATTAATTAAAACATTAAAAATCTTCCTTTTTTTAAGGTGAAGCCTGGAGCAATATCCAGCCAGAAATACCTTCAAGTTGTCCCTGTCCAAAACCTGCTCAGTGAGGGAAACGCAAGTTTTTCCCCATACCAGTCCTCTCAGGTGATGGAAACATAACCCTTGTGGCTGCCAACTGCTGACTGATCCCTTAACAAAAATAATCTCCGTGCAGTAGATGACATTTCTCATGGCCTTTTAGAGGATACCAAACTTTTACTATTAAACTATCCCCACTACGTGCAAAATAAATCATGCAACCACAACTGTTCTAAAGCACCAGAGTGGAAATACCCCCCAGCTGGGCTGCATTCCCACTGCCATTTGTGCAGGCATAAAATATGCAAAGAAGAGAGGAGAGGTAAAGTATGCTGATTTCCCCACCTGCCCTCTAATTAGCAAGCAGGAGGTTTAAACAAACACATGGAAACACTTTGCACCTCGAACAAAAGTGAGCTGTGCACCTCACTGCCACGGGACACTGCAGGCTCACAAGTGCAGATGGGTTGAAAAATGGATTAGATGTTTGTGGAAGACAGGTCCACCAGCAACTGCTGAACAAGATCACTGTTAATCTGCTGGTCAGGAGCAGATGAGGGACCCCAGGGGAGCATCACCACACACAGCCTGGCTCTGGGGGGCCTGTGATGGCACCCACTGCCCTGACCTCCCACTGAAGGACCCCAGTAACCCAGAGGAAATAACCCCCAACACACACAACCAAGGAAAGATAAAGCTGTGCCTTTTCCTTGCTAACTCATGAGTTAGTCCGGAGTCTCTCCTGTTCTCTCTTGCAGCAGAGTTGTAATCAAGCTCTCCCACGGGTGACTGCTCAAGTGAAATGACTGCATGTACATGGGCAGAGCCTTTCAGCCACTGCCAGGTGATCCATGTTCTGCTCCTCAGACCCACCACTCCAGCTCTCAGGCTGTTCAGGTCTCCTCCCCACGTTGGTGACACTTACTTTACCCAGTTCCTTAACACCTGACTTAAAGAGCTTAGTTACAATGCTGGAAATGAGCAGGAAGCCCTGCAGAAGCACAAGGCAGAACAGCATCTCTACAGCCCATACCTGAGCAGACACATCTAAACCCCTCTCAGTCCCACAGGTCTCCCTTAAAGCAGCTTTCCCATTAGATAGGTTCATTAGTTTGAAATTACATATGAAGTCTCGAAAAGGCAGGTTACTCATTTAAAGAGTTATGTGAAATAGCTGTGAGAAAGGCACTAAACCAGGCAAACACAGCTCTGTGCTCCTGCATTCCATGCCCTGCTCGCTGATCCAGGTGACCAGCTGGAAGGCACGGGCATCTTTTTATTTTTTAAGCAGTTGTGCAGGAACAGCTGGCTTGGTGGTTTGCAACTAACAATTATTACTTAGGACAGTTTGGTCTCACCATCTTTTGAAGCACCAGCGCTTCACAGTGGTACTTACAGCTCAAACCATCATCACTGGACGTGATCCCAAGGTTGTGCCTTACCAGAACAACTGCACTGTGCAATGCTCTTGATTCCAGAGCTCAGTTAAAACAGTGAAAATACTGCAAAATCCTGGGTCATAACCAGAGTCCAACATTCGTCCTTCTTACAATTCAATTTGTATGTTTAGCCCTAAAATCACTTACAATAAAACCCAGGCCTGAGATGAGCTCCATCCCAGCTCAAAGTCAGACTCCTTCGGAGCTGCCCTTCTGAGTTTTGGATTTCTTTTCTTTTAAGGCATGGTACCATCTAAAGCTCCACTTGGACACTGAAAGCAGTTCCACATAAACCCCTTCAGAGCAAGAACAGCAGCCATGTGGAAGCTTTACCCACTGCTCAGGGATTGACCCCAAAACCAGTGCAAACCCATGTTCCTCATGTTCCCTGGCCTGCCTCCCCCTCTCCAA
The DNA here is from genome assembly GCA_035583135.1 of Lophotriccus pileatus. NCBI lineage: Eukaryota > Metazoa > Chordata > Aves > Passeriformes > Tyrannidae > Lophotriccus > Lophotriccus pileatus. Next base: position 10,546,061 of record JAWWES010000037.1, read on the forward strand.
GACCCCACAGCGATACACAACCAGCTGGGCTGCAAAAGCCACCCAGGGTTCCCACAAAGGACTGTGCCCCCACAGCCCCCACGCCAAAAGCCACTTCCCTGCCTGCAGCACGTGTGCCCCAGCAATGAGCCAAGACAAAGTCATGCAACAAGACCTCCTCAAGCTGAAGCCTGAGCCTCCAGCCCAGCAGGGATCACAGCTTAGTTCTGGTGCCTCGCAGCCAGGCTGGGCGCTCCCGGCACAACGCAGCTCCCAGGGAATCCAAAAGCAATTCCAGCATCAGGACACCAACAGGGCTCTGCAAGGGCCAGGCTGCCCCTCGCCACCAAACCCACACCACCCACCTGCCTCTCATTGGCCTGGAACACACCTCAGGTTTGCAAAACCATCTGCTGTTAACGCTTTCCTGAGGTTATCTGGGAGATACATCCCACCTGACACTATTAACAAGCAATAAACTTGTTGAGATTCCCTTGTCAGAGTGCATCCTTCCTGCATGGCACACATTCCACCAGTAGATTGGCCCTTATGTTTTCTTGTAATTTGAATAATTTCATGCAGTACGAAGGATTTTCGCATTTTCTGACTATTTTTTTTTCCATGACAACAGCAAAATGCTCGTAGCACCATGATAAGAGCGGCTCACATTTATCTGCATCCTTCAAAGACAACATTTCAATTATCTGCACTGGAAACCCTCGGCCACATCTGCCGACCAAAAAGCCACGTTTGGCAACTGCTTAGCAACAAGGACTGGACAGGGAAACGGTCCCCAGAGCCACGTGCCAACATCACACCAGCTCCTGCTTCCACCAAACAACTGCCATCACCTGAAATGGAGATATTTTGTTTTGCCTGGGATACACAAGGCACCAGAAATAATAAGCTCCTTTGGGAACAGGGAAACCTGGAAGAAAGCCGCCTACTTCAGCAATCCCTCCCCAGGCTCCAAAGGGAATGTCTCCCTGGTGTGTGCAACACATGTTAATCCTGCACTGCTGGAGGAGGACACACCACTTGGATGCAGCACAAAACTCTATCTGCTCTCTGCAAAGCACAGCTCTTCTGGAAAAAAAAAACCTGGATCTAAGAGAGCAACTCCCACTCCACACCACCCACAAAAACAGCAGACATCCAATCCTTGGTCAGGCCAGCAAAAGGCCCAGGAAAAACAAAACCCCATCCATCCTTCACCATGCTCAGCCCTCTTCTTCCCAAGGCTCTGTGCCATTGCACTCACTGACACAGGGAATCTGGGCACTGGTAAGCCTGGGGACATCCCACCTGGAATGGATGAAGGTGCAAGCAAGGAAGAAAGATGGGAAGGACTGTTAAGACCATCTTTACTTCTCCTCTTCCTCCCCTCTTCACCATCCTCAGAGCCTTTTTCCTAACTATGTCCCTGACTTACTGCCTGATATGGAAACAGAGAGAGATTGGGCAAAGCACAGGAGAGCTGGTCAAAGGTGTGTGATAATTGCACCTGGTAAACAGTTATCAGCTCCCCACAAACACAGACTCCAAACACAGCCGTCTGGAGCAGCCAGCGACTCCAAGCGCCGCTGAAAAGCACCAGAACACCCGGTTTCTGAAGAGTGAAAACTGGAAGTTGAGCCCCAGCTCTCTGACCCTTTTGCAACCAACCCTCCCAACCATGGAGCTGCTGCCAGCCCTGGGTTTGAGCAGTTTCGGTTCCCCCCCAGCCCGTGCCGCGCAGGCTCCCGGTGCCCCCCGTGCACGGGGCGATTGCCGGAGCCCAAGCCACCAACAACTTCCTCTACTCAAACTGCTCCTGAAGCAACACTTTTGTAACAGCCAGAGGAGCAAACCTATTCCACTTATTCAAACCCGTAGAGAAATGAGAAACCCCGATGTGCTGTCTTGCTATTTTATATATTTATATATCTTGACCTCACAAGGCCTGTCCGCGCCTCTAAAAACGCGTGAAGGCAGACACTGACTTTATTTCAGTATTATGCAAATAAAAAACCATTTTAGAATACTTTTTTCCTCCTTTACCATTTCTTTTTTGTTCTTTTTTTTTTTTTTTTTAAATACTTCGTTTTTAGGAGCACAAAATCCGAACAGTCTTTCGTGCCTATGATGAAAGGGCATTTCCAAAAGCCAGCACTGCAAATTTCCTAATAAATCCTGAGACAGCAGTAACACGTCTGGGTCAAAGGAGCCCTCGTGGGCAGGTACGTGATGCGCAGAGTTAACGAACTCACGGGTTTCATTTTGAGTTTTGCCCCGTCTTCAGTAGGCACAAACAAGCCCCCCCAAAACCAAAAATTAAAATTAATACAAGGGGGGCGGCAAAGTCACGGGACTCAAATTGGTGCAACATGGAAAAAACATTCTGCTGCTGAACTGCACCTACTGAGAGGACTCCAGGAAAGGCACCAGCCAGCAGAAATCTGAATAAGCGCTCGTCTGCTCAGTGCTCTGTGTCAGACACAGACACACGTAGAACACAGCGGCTGCTCCGGCTTCTTCCAAACCAGACCCAGGAATTAGTGCCGTTCTGGCGGCTGCCAGCACAATATGTTAACAGCAATTATCTTCTCAATATTTCTACTGATTACCTAACACACTGGCACGTTTGCTCGGTGTCACTGCCTGTTGCAACACACGCCGCCATCCAGCAACTTGTCTGCATTCCCTTGGTCACTTTTCACGACCATCAGACGCGAAACACAACTGGAATGATAATGGGTTGGAGAAACTGTGAGGAAAACGTGTCACTTCAGGGTGAGGCTTCGCAGCCCGCATTTATGACATCTGAACGTTCAGTATCACTGCTAAAACCTGAGTGCTGGAAAGGGTAGGAAGAACCCTGCAAGCAGCAAAAGGAAGATGCCAGGGGCTCTCTAACTGTGGAGGGTGTGCAGAGCTCAGATCTGCAGATATTATTCCTGCTATATGCTATGGTTAAACAGTGTAATTTGGATCTAAGTTTCCCGTGCAGCAGAGCATCTACAGATTACACAAAGACAAAACAAGCAGTGCTCTGCCTATTAACAAGCAACTCAAGTGTACACAGCCAGCCCACCAGGAACCGAAAATTTACACAAAGTCACTGGTGGCAAAACAGAACAAGCTGAGGTAGTGGTGAGAGTATTGTCAGCAACAGTGATTTATATAAAGGAATGGCAATGTCATTTCTATCAGGTATGCAAAATGCAAAAGCCTCAAAGCCTTGGCCTGGTGTGAGAGTAAAAGAACCACTCAGCCTCCCAACCACAGCCTGCTTTCTATTTTTCAGTTACACTCCAGAGCATTTCACCATTTTCAGCTCTGTTATCAACAAGAGACATGTTCTCTCACTCTACTGAAGTTGTTAAGTATCCAAAAAAAACAAACCACAAACAGTCAAATATTTTTCCATTCAGGTTTCCCCCCTCCCCACAAGCAGACATGTATGAGTGGGTGTATCACTAGGAACACCAGGGGAATCCTGTGCAATCCTGCTCTGAAAAAGTGACTTGAAAACTCCTGCTTCCTCAGCCAACATTTGGCTGGTCGAGCCCTCTGCTCTGCTAACCACTCTGCAAGCACTCCAAGAATCAAATCTGAGCCAAATATAAAAAAGTCAAAAGTGAGACAACTTAGCAAACACAAGGAACTTCTCTACTTTCTACAAAATTTTGTAGGAGCAGCAGGTTGTCCTGTGGTAAATGTACCACTGTACAAGGAAGCAGTCCCTGCCTGGGGTCTTCCAGTATCAGCTCTGAAAGAAAAGGTAAGATAACAACACCTTGCACTTCCCCTGCTTTGGGAGCCTGGATGTCCCTACCTTGTCCAGGTTATATGGGAACTGCCCCAGTCTGCTCCCTCCTCTGGACACAGGGGCTGAACAGATCTTTGAGCTCTCAAAGGGGCCAGTGTCAGTGTAGTGTCACTTTTAAATCACCTTTTGAGGGATCTGTGCTGTCTTTCTTTTCTGAAGAAGCTTAAACTCTGCAAGATCCCCTGAAGTCCCTGTGGCTTCTCGCTGCTGCTGTCCAGTGGGTCAGGGAGGACAGAGCTGGACCCACAGCTTAAGTAGTTCACTCTCATTTTAATTTCACAGGTTGAGCATGGCTGGTGTAATTCACATGTTAAACCACAGCAGTCATCCAAATCTCTGCTGCCTGGGCATTGGCTGGCTGCATTTCTGGAAAGTCATGGTCATAACATACACCTATTTTTTGAGTTTCCATTAGGAACCGGTTCTGTCAGGCATGATCGCATTCGCAAGGGCTCAGGAGGCAGGAAAATTTGAAAAAGTGTTTATGAGACTGGGCATAAATCACAGCTTTCAGGATTTTCTCCCTTCTTCAATTAAAAAACTACATTGAGAGCAACCATTAGCCACATCTACTCCTCCCCATCTCCCTCCAGGAATGATGAATCCCACTCCAGCTGTAAATTGGATCCCAGGTGTACCCATATACATTATACATACATAACAGCTACTTATGGGCATAAGGGCTCTTGCACAGTTACTGTGGAAACAAAGGTATCAAATTTCCTGGCTCTTAAGGCTCTACCTTCACAACCTTAATGTGCATTTACCTTGAATAAATCACTTCTGCATCATCCAGCCCAGAAACACCCCTTAGAAGGGTGCAACTGTGCTTATCTTTAGGAGGCTCCATGTAAGCCATCACCAACGTCCCAGGAACACAGGGCTGCCTCTGACCCACACAGTCCATGGCTGAGAGCAGGGTACAGAGGAGAACATCCTTCTGCAGGCACAGACAGATGTGCTCCTGCACAGCTCAGCTCCAAGGGGCATTGACCACTCCTGGGGCAACCACTGCAGGCACTGCAGGCAGCGAAACCCCGGCAGCTCCTCCCGCTGCCCGGATGGCACTGGGGCACTGGTTTGTCTCACAAGTGTTCACGACAACTAAAGGTTGAATTTGGCCCTGCAGGAAAGGGGAATCATTTACCAGCTACTGAAATACTGCCCAGTCTGGATGGGGATGCAGCAGCAAGGAGTCACACAAGGCATGAGGCAGAGTTTTGAGGAGAATGTCATCACATCCTGCTAAGGCTCCGGAGGGACAATGTGACACTTCAACATAAATTTCTTCCAGTTCTGGCCGTGACCACACAAGAACCCAAAGACACTTTTACACCAAGTGCAAATTCAGCCCAGATGTAACCTCAGGGACTTCAGCAGAGCTTCCTGTAGGGCCGAGCCTGACCCACCTCGTCTGTGTGTAAGCCCAGCTCAGAAATTCTCCCTGGGTAACCGTGAGAGGACCCTGCTCATCACAGAGATGCTGACACTGTCCTGCAAGAGGCACCTCAGCACCCAGCACGGCATTAAAAGCCTTCACAACAGCCGGGTGAGACAGCTGGTGACAGCAGTGGCTTTCGGGGTCCCCAGGGCTGCTGTGCACTGTGTGACTTTCAGTTCACTCCCCAACCCATTTGCTAAAATTCACAGCAAACAGCAGAACTGCTCTTGCTTCATTCACGTTTCAGGATCTTTATTTTTATGATGATCTTTGGCGTTTTAAGGTGCCCCTCCCTCCACAGTAACTCAGTGCTTAGCCAAACTACCAGGAAGACAAGAGACTGCTTATCCCTCAATTAAAAAGTACTTTTGTACTTATACATCTAGAAAAATACCACTGTCAACCATGCAGTCTTCCTATTACACGCTGGCTATGCACACAAACTGATACATTCATAAGCTGAAACATGAAAGACATCATCTATATACAACAAAGTGACTCGCTGCAATCCTGTCACCCTCCCCAGCACAAAGGCAGGGCCTCTTCCTGTCACAAGCCAAGCCAAAACAAGACCTGGCTCAGATGGGATGTCAAAACGTCAAACTGTACGTACTTAACCTTTGCACTTCTGAAACAGCCAAGATCCTGTGAAGAGAAATTATTACAATTCGTTCCTTTTTATCTTTTCAAGCACACAGGAAGGTAAGTTTGGACATCGCTACCCTCAGAAATTCTCCTGATATCACAGTGCAGCTCAGCTCTTCTTCTTTACTTTTTTTTCCTTTGCCATCTTCTGGTTTCTTGAAAAACCCCTCTCTGCCCCGTCTTCCTGGCTGGCAAGTTGTGCTGTTTGGAAATGATCCTTTTCCTCCCCTCACTTCGTACTGCCCACATCCCACTCAGTTCCACACCTCGGCCTTGTCCCTTGGCTAAGCTTAGCAGGACTTTCTCTGCAGACCTTAATCACTGCTCCCAGATTAGTTGGGGTAGGTGTTGCAGACAGATGCACAGCCCTTCCTCTCCCACACCCAAACTCCCTGCCAAACTCTGGCTTAGGAGTATCATACCGGATCTTGAAATCAAACTCCAGGGTCTTGCATGATAAATCAGAGCAGTTGCTGGGGCTGGGCTGTACCTCCTTTACTTAGGGCAAGTCTGGGGGGGGTTAATTTGCCTGATGATTTGACAGCGCTTCACCTCCAGAGCAGATGTTACTGTATTAGCAATCACTGACAAAAATCATCCTTGTTTGATGGGAAACAGGATGAGGTCCTCAGGAAAAACTTGCCTGCAACTTTGCTGGCACCCTTATGAATCCTGAGATTTTCCCAGCTGGAGCACCCGCCCAAAGAGAGCTGGCCTGCGGCTGCTCCGACCCCTGAAGAGCCAGATATGAAGTAAATAAGAAGTTCAAACTCTCTGCCCTTTATTGCTTCCTTATGACACTTAATGAGCCCTCCCTACACTAAAATGTCATTCCTGCTCCACTCCCCAAGCCACACAGTCACTAGAAATATTCGGGTCTGCCTTCCCTCTGTTTTGCTGGAGGATTCTCTGAAGGACTGGAGTTGAATAGTGGTATCACAATGGGCTGAGGCTGGAGGTTCAGCTTTCCAGCCCTTAGACAGACTCAATGCCCCTCTCTAACTTGGTTGGAAAGCTGCAGCTCAAATTTCAGCCTATGTTAAGACACTGTTCAGCTCTGCTCCTTCAGCAGAAGAGAGGAAAGCCAGGAGAGCCGTCTTCTAAAGCAAAAAACTGTGGGGGAGAAGGGCAGGCGAAGGAAGCAAAAACACATGGAGATTGTTTTTTGTGCATCACAAGGAGCAATGAAAGGCACAGGCAACTTTTCAAACATGCCAGAATAGCTTACTGTGATTTGTAACGATGAGGAGGTTTGAATAAACAGCTCAAACATCAAACATCAACTTTTTTTGGGGGGGAGGAGACAATTAAGGCAGCAATGACCTGCACGGAGACCTTGCTATCACCCTTCTGACTTCTGCAGAGGATTGAAGCATTTACATCATTTTGTATCACAGAACTAGCGATGTGAACTTCTGACACCAGCACCTCATTAAGGAGAAACAAAGACTTAACAAGGGCTTGGACATCAGCACGCTGCTGCCCCACATCACAGCCTACAACATCCCACCCCAGCCGCTCCCCCAGCGCCAGGGTCAGCTACAGAAAGGGCCTGGCCCCACACACCAGCCTGGCACCCACCCACCTTCCTAAACACCCCCAGAACTGGCTGCAACCCACTTGCAGGAGAGCAAGGACAGCAAATACAAACCCAGAAAGGCAGGAGATGAGGGATATCTTCCTCATTGTTTTTTAGGCAAAGCAAGAGTATCCCCTCTCACGCCTGCCAGATCGAGCTCAAGGAATCAAAACTCCATTCCTAATTAACACATCATCAGGCCCCAGGGGCCAAGGACTTGCCTCCCAAGAGGGGAGCCTGGGCCAGCCCCGATGATGAACGAGAACTCAAGCAGCTGAATTATTTCAAAGGCTAAACTGGCAACTGCAAGGACAAGAAGGTTTGGAAAGGCCCGCAGACAAAAAACAAAATATCCACCGCGGTCACACTGTTTTCACTGTGTAGCAGCGAGACCTGCCCTCTGGTACTGCTGCAGAGCTTTCCCTCCAGCCTCTGCAAAGCCCACAGCTACAGGAGCAGCTCCTCCTCTCCCAAAATGCAGCTGCTTCTTGGGTGAAAACCTCACATCTGCAAACCACTGGAGGGAAATCCATTCTGCCAGCTTAACCCCGGCAAACTTCCATGAGTAAATTAAATTGATCTACCACGCTCAGGACATCTAAACGAGGCCAGCCCTCTTGACTGCAGCATTCTTGTACACCAGGGACAGCAGTTTCGTTCGCTTGCATGACCACTATAAACACTGAGGAGAAAGGGCCTGGCATTTGCAAAGATCTGTGTTTTGACTGTTCCTTGACACAGCAGAATAGGACCCACACATCCACTGCAGTGATAGTCACATTTGTTGCAACAGACCTCCCAAACAGACAGGCCATGCAACATAATTCCTCTGTCTGCTGGCACCGCTCCACACTGTTCAATTCAGCTCTCGCTCTCCCTTCAGCCACAAATGCCCCGGCAGAGGCAGCAAGCTCTGCTCTATTATTGGAAGACTCAGTGGAGCACATCCCCCACAAGTCAACTACCTCCCCCTTCCAACCGAGCAAAGGGAGTATTAAAACCCAGCAACTGTCTCCCGTTTGAACCAGATGGCAGAAATAGCTGGAGAGCTTTCAAACATCGTATGCACTCAGTGCTTCAGTGCAACATGAAAGCCCCGTTAAGCAGGAGCGTGGCTACGAACACACCCCTGCTCAGGGACCACAGCAATGGCAGAAAGTGCTCCATTAACTCCTCTAGTGGCTTAAGTGTCTGTCAACACTCAGGACATTCACACAGCAGGAGCCCTGGCCAAACTTTGGGGGCTCATGCAGTCCTTGAGATCTCCTGAAGCTATAAATTGCAGCAGGCTGATATTATAAACATGGAAAGCTGGAGACTGGCTGGTTGATTAAGACCATCACTTTGTGTCACGTCTAACTCATTTCCAGCTGCCTTGAGTAAAAGGAAGAGCCACCAGCAACCTCATGCTCTGACAACACAAAGACGAGCTCAATCCCCTGCCCTGTCCATGTCCAGGGACAAGCACGGAGCTCCACAACTCAGTTCCAGCTCACTCACCTCGTCCATTTTTTCTGACGTTGGAGTCTGGTCACCAGGCACCATCTCTTTAGCCTCCGAGGTCTCAATTTTGGAGGTCCTGCTCAGCTGATCAATGGGAGTCATGCTGGCCTCCGATGTCCCCCGGGAATTCTGACTCAGAGAAGCTGTCCCAGGGATGGGCTCGTCGTCGTCGGAGTCAGGTAACGGCGTTGGGCTGATGTCCTCCAAGCCCGTGCTGGAAGGGCGTGAGGAAGGCGTCTGCCCCCTGAAACCGGGCTGAGAGTTCGAACCGTACGTTGGGATGGGAGAGAGCTGGGAAGAAGAAGAGGAAATAGGGCTACCTTCCATTCGGATCTCGTTATCCGAGTCATGCTCGTTAAGAAAGGGTAACTTTGTTCTCTGCTCTTTTAAGAGCATCTCAATCCTTGAGTCTAAACTGTTATGCTGCATTTCAGACTCCATGGTGGGGGTGCCAGGGGTCTCGCTCCTCTCTGGAGTCTGAGAGAAGGATGCTGTGCTCGGTTCAGGAACGGAGTTCGAGTCGGGCAAGGGCGGAGGCTCCTCTGGTTTCTCCTTCACTGGGACAAAATCAATGCTAGGGGCAGCACTGCTTTCCACAACCATCTCAGCGGGAGGGGGCGCAGGTCTCCGGTACTCTGTTTCCCTGGAAGTTTGGGGAAACTGCTGCTCGTCGGACTGGGGAAATACAGCTGGTGGTTGGTAGGGAGAGAAGGCAGATTTGTAGCTCGAAGAACTAGAGTGGCTCAGGGGAGGAGTGTGAGAGAACTGAACTGGCTCCTGCTGATGGGATTTGTACGTACTGAACTGGTGCTCCGCGCCTCGGAACACACCCGCCGAGTTGTGCACGTAGTGGTGTTGGTGTCCCGGGCGGCGGTTGTAGGCATCCGTAAACTTTGTTTCGTGTCTCCTGGGCTTGTACCCGCTCTCCTGCCCAAAATGGTACACAGGCGTTGTCTGACGGCTGGAATAGGTGGAATCCTGGGAAAAGGGCGTCCCTAGCCGTGGGGTGTGAGGTGTTCCTTGGGACTGCGGGGTGAATTGGCTGTACGAGTTCGGGGTGTCTTGCCGACAGCTGGAATAGGCTGTGTCGTGGGAGAAGGGCGTGCTGCTGTTTGGGGTCACAGAGGAGCCCGTGGAAGAAAGGTTACTGTCCTTCAGGCGCTTCAGGGAATCCGTCAACTGTGAAAACAGAACAGAGAAAAGCACCTAAACACACACTTTGACAAAGATATTTGTCCAACCCGTTTGGTTTTCAGAGGAGTTGAGTACCCGAGAGTTCGCAGTGATTTCCACGACCAAAAAATAAATAGGTTACAGCACCCCTGAAAACACAAACCATTATCCATTATTAACAGTTCCCTTTGATTTAAAAGAAAAAGGCAAAGAGGAACTTGTCTGCAAGAGGAGGAAGAAGAAAGCAGACAGTTTTCCTCATAAGCTACACCCAAGCGCATCAAGTATCCAGGAGACTTGCACACCACTTTTATCTGAAAGAGTTCCAATTTCTATCAACTATGTAAGGCTTGTCTAAATTGCATATAGGAAAGAAAATGAAAAAAGTCTGAGATGTGAAATTACCAATTTATCTTTTTTTGGGGAACAAATCAAAACACACAAAGCAGCAAACTGCCAACCTGCAGCCAAACCTCTGCAGCAGAGCTGCCCCACCACCCTCTCTCCCAAACATTCACCCTTAACAAGGGAAAAGGATACACATATAAAAGGCACAAAAAGTTCTCAACTGCCAAAAGCACCTTTTTAAACCCTTCCCAAGGATGAATGCTCAGGTGGAGCACTGCTGTTTATGGCATTTGAAACTGAAACCCTACAAACCTACAGAGCAGCCAAGGAATTGTTCTGCAACTCACTCTACGTTCAGGGGGTTTCTAGGAGCAGCTCTGCTCCAACTCAGACTCTGCTGAGTCATAACAGTGCCACACTAATCATCAGCTCCGGAATCAATTTTCCATAATGCAAAGCAGGAGCTCAGTGAGAATCCCCCTGGTAGCAAGAGAGGCAGGACTGAGCTCCAGCTCCCCAAAAATCACACCAGGATAGTAAACTGGTGAGGCTACAGGCTGGCTGCTGCTCTCTCAAGCACAGGCAGGCAGAGAAATCTGTAAAATGACCTGCTTGAAACATGCCTCAAAATCTGAAGCTGAGCCCTCACCTGCCTGCTGTGCTCACACACATCTCACCCACTCAACAGTGTGGACCTGCTCTTGGTGTGACCCTCTAGAGACCACAACCACATGGACAGCAGGACAGTTTCTTCCTCAACTGTTCTAAAACCCACAGAAAGGAGCAAGGAGCATGTGGCTGGTTGTTGACAACATCCACATCTCTGCACCTCTGGTGTAGATGTGCTGTGGGTTGTCTTTCAGTGGGGTTTGTATATGGCCTGGAGGCAGGGAATGCAGAACTGTCAGGTTTTTGCTGCTCTGCATGAGGGCAAAAGCAATTGTCAGGAGTATTTTACTACACTATAACAGCAAACAAGTTTGTTGGTGGATTCTAGAGTTAAAAACGTGATGCAGGACAGCTGAAGTTACCCACAAAGCAATAATTTTGGTGCTAATTGGGAATAAAAATCAATTCAGGATAATAATATAATACACAAGCACAGCATCTAGGGAAACAATCTGAAAGATAACTACAGCAGGGACTACTTTGGGGGATACCATCAATTTGCTGCTACCCCTGAAAAAGGAGTAAGAACAAATCTAGCTATTTTTATTTGAGATATGGAACCAGCAGAAAGGAGCAGCCAGGCCCTGCTCATAGCAGGGCTCCCAGCAAAATCATTACTTGCCTCCCTCCTGCCTTTAAAAGCACCTTGCTGGGAGGTAAGGAAGAACCAACCCCTTTATGATTTTATTAAAAAGATACTAAGATTTTGCCTTGGTGATGTTGGGATGGTTGGTGGAAGAAGAAGAGAAATTTATTTTTTCAGATCAATGAAATTTCCATGTTCAAGGTACAGCCCTCACCTGTCCTGAGAGTGCCTGATCTCAGAATTAATGAAATCATGACATTTTAAGAGCGCAGAGAAGTAGAGAAAAAAAAAGCCCTGCCAAATCTCTTTCAAATTTGATGTCTTAAAGTGGGTTCTTGAGTCACAATGAGGAGCCAAAGTACATTTAGACAAGTCAAAGAGGCTGACAACTTCACACAAACAGGCTTCCCTTCCCCCTCGCCCTCTCATCCCAGTGGGGTTTGCAGGGAAGCAGGTAATCGTACAAAGCCACGCAGAGAATTGTGCCCTAAATATCAAGGGACCCCTGGAAGCCCTCAGGAATTCTGCCCACTGCTTTTATTAACAGCTGATTCCAGCAACTAATTAAGATTCTGGAAAACTGAGGACACTATTGAAGCTCAATCCCCTTCCACCTTTTAGCCTTTAAGCAAGGCTGAAGTCCGTGAGCGCTGAGATTACACACCACAGACACCAGGCCAAACGTACCACTGTAAATCATTCCCCTGACTTCAAGGGAATAATCTCATCTCAGGGACAGATCTGATCCAGTCCTAACTGCAGGAATTTCTGATGTTAATAGGGCACATTCTGTCGGTTTTGGAGGCATTTTTCACTCAGAAAGACAAAAAGCACTTCCCGTGCTATGGAGACACAGATCAGCCACATGCTCTGATTCAGAGGTACATTTGCTAAGGCAATTATGAGCTAGTTATATTTAAATGTGAATTAGCAACATCCACTGGAACTATGGCAAGATAGGAAAAAGAAGTTAAATTAAAAGTGTCAAAACGCTAATGTTATTAATGTCTGGAGCTTTCCAGAAAGTTATTCTTAAAAAAATAAAAATCCAAGCACACCTACCTGGAGAGCTTCGTTCCCAGTTGGGGACACGTCCTGTTCGGTGCCTACAGGGAGGGTCTGAGGAGTGTAAAGACCATTAACGAGCAGTTCGTAGAATCTCATGCGGGTTTCACCTGCACAGACCACAATGCAAGAGCCGATTAAACACAAATAACACAATCTTTGTGAAAATACACATTCTTGACACCCACATGACCCCGCTACCGTTCCCAGCCCGCTGCATCCACGCAGGAGAGGAGCAGTTATCACCTCTGAGCTCCCAGGGATCATTTTTAAATAATCTGCTGGGCAAGAGAAGTCAGACACTCCCTTCCCCAGCCAAGACAAGGAAGCTTCTAAATCCTTTTTCCTCTTCTCAGCCTGCTTGGCAGCTCTGCTCCTTACCATGCTCTCTGGAGCGCAGCCGTTTCCCTCCTCTCCAAAGTGCCAAGCAAATAGCTTGCAGATTTGAGAAGTGAAACTCTCACCCAAGGGAGAAGCCTCTGCCAACACCCAGAGCCTCTTCAGAAAGCTCTCCCTGCACACCTTGCTCATAGAAACTGCCTGTTACTAATGCAAACACTGCATGGGAATGCTGAAGACAAAACTGTTGACGCTGCCTTTCCAAAACACACCAGTTAATCCTTCCCCCCCCCCTCATAGTTTAAGGAATACTCAGTGAGATCCTTGGAAGAATAAAGCCAGAGAAGCAAACTGTCCCATACAGTGGTACTGACCCTCAGCCTTTTCATCCCCCAAGTCTACAAAGACCCAGTTTCTTAATACTGAATTTTTTGTTACTACAAAAACTTAATCCTACTTATTCTGCAGTCTGTGAGAAATCTGTCATCAGCTTCAAAGGCAACAGAATCAAACCCTGAAACTGTCTGAATTTTGTTCTGAAAGACAAAGAATACACAATAAAATGGACAGACCCAGCACCTGAGCCCAGAAAATGAATTCAGGCAATATCTCCCCAAAATCAGGACTACTTCCAGGCAGAAGTCCTGTAGGATCAAACCCCAAACTCCCTGTGAATCACTCCATGCAATTCAGAAGCAAATCATCCCTTAGTCTATGTACTGACTTGTTTATCTTGAACAAATGCTGCAGATGAGGTTATTTGGGTATCAAATCTTGTTACACAAAAGTCCTGAGCCATCCTCAACTACATAAACTGTTTGAGTTCAACTGAAGTCGTGACAAAATAGATCTTTTCCCTGCAAGAGCTTAAAGATATGCATGAAATATTAACACATTCCACCCACACATAACACTACAATGCCACGCATATAGAATTGTTAGGCTTATTTTCATTGGTTTTGAAAAAATATCCAGTAATTGTTACAAAGTTTCATAATTCTTTCTGAACCTGCAATATAATGCAGGAAAAGTTACAGTTTCAAAGAGGCTTATGAATAGGAAATGAGTTCTATCTATTTCTCTAAGACAGGCAATTATTAATTGTGTCCAGCCCATAAATGGATAAACTGAGGCAAAGAAGTTCCTTTAAACAAGCCTGTCTTAGATGAGGAGACTGGATTTATTAGTTTCAGATTTCCAGGCCTATGCTCATTCCAGACAGATAAAAATGACACTTTCACTCCTAATATTTATTTTTCTACACTGTGAAAACGAAGTTCTTAACCAACCTTTCCTTCTGTTCAAGAGTGAAATACTAGAAAGAAATGCTAAAACCAATATATATATATACATATTTTAAGTATGCCCTAACCTGCTAATGCTATTTTAGGAATTCCATTTTTACTTGATTCTGACAGATTATAGCACACTGACAGTCCTACTCTTTTAGAATGAAAGAGAAGCAACTGTGCGAAAAAAATACATCAGAAGCATAGAGTTGGCAAAAAAAAAAAAAACAGAAATGCAATTTAAAACAGACTTCAGTGTTTTCTCCCAGGAAACAGAAGACTAAAGCCCCCTCATTTTCCTGATGTGCTGCAAACTTTCTGGAACAGCTGCCTGGCCAAGACTTGCAGAGTAGTTTATAAATGGAGGAGAACAAGGAGGAAGGTAGTACAATCAGCTTGTTTAAAATTACTCTCATTAAGACATCCACCACTTATGAGCCAGCTTTAGCTTACATTACTAAATCTGCAAATGGTTAATTTGTTCCTAAATGCGATTTTTGCCTTCAAATTTCAAAGCAGGGGAAGGAACCTGTCTGTAAAAATTAATGATACTACAATTTCAAAGTATACACACGTAAGGTCAAGCTCACAATAGAAAATATTACACCACTGCTGTGATTTTTCTTCTAGCAGTGGGCAGTAATGTCAATAAACATCCTGTTCTATTCTATCACATGTGGCACACCGACTGCTGTGCTGGTCTTGCACTAAACTGTTGAAACCTTTTATTACAGAACAAAAATAACAGCATTTTTAAGAAAATGGTATTAGCAATGTCCTCTTCCCAAGGAGTGCAGCAAATCAGTTTTAAACTAGAAATGCCACCTTTAGAAGGAAGAAGTACAAGCAGCAACTGATCTACACCTCCTCAGCTTTAGACATTTTCTAAAATTCAGGCAGATTTTAGCAAAGCCCTTCCCTAACACGCTTGGAGGAGAGAGAACAGACAAAACACAGTGCCTTCACACTTCCAGAAACTTTATTTGGCTCCCGAGGGCTCGGGTGTGGGGCTGGGAGCTGGTTACTCCAGGACAGGGAGCTCCTGTCGCTTTAAGAGCCAGTCTCACACTTACACACTCGCACACCCTGACAAGTGCTGCGTGTGCACTCTGCTGCCCCAGCCTCCAGTGTGCTCTAAGTATCAATGAAATGCCAGGCACGCAGAGGACAGCACCCAGCCCTGCTGCCGCTGCCAGAACCCGGAGATTCGGGTCCCAGGATCCACCAGGGCTTGCCCAAAAAGCCCAGGTTTGCAAAAGGCAGGTGCCCCCGGGTCCGGCAGCCCCGGCAGGCGGCCGAGAGGGGCCAGGCTGGGGCAGGGAGATGGGGGACACGGGAGAGCAGTGAGCGGGGACAGTGACGGGCAGGGGACAGGCAGGATGGCAGCATTTTGCAAATTACAGGGCTGTCTCTTAGCAACAGACAACACATTTGGCTCCACGTGACTCGCCCAGGCCCCAGACACCAGACCCGCTGCCGGCTCCCTTCGTATTTTTAATCACCAGGTTCCTGCCCTCCGCAACAGCCTCGGCGGTGGGAGCGGGATGGGCAGGGGCTCTGCAAACCCCAAACGCGTGGGGCCAGAATGTGCCCCCTCACCTTTCGTATCCAGCTCCACGTGGATGATGTTGCCCATGACGGAGGTGTTGTGAAGGTGCTGGACAGCCTCCCGGGCACCCTTGACAGTGGCAAAGATGACTTTGGCGATGCCCAGGTGCTTCTTGTTCTTGGGGTTGTAGAGAATCTCCACCTCTTCCACTTCGCCGTATTTCTTGCACATGTCGGCCAAAAAGTTTTCGCGGATGTTGTCGTTCAGCTTGGCAAAGGTGACCTGCTTGGGAGGCACTGGCCCCACGTAAAATTCGTCAATCTGGAACGGGCACAAGGTGGGAAGTGATAAAAACAATCATCATTGTTTAATGAGTGTGGGGGAGGGCCTAAGGATGGCACGGGAGGGAGAGGGTTAAAACATCCTGCAAACTTTGGTGGGGGGGGAAACGCTTCCGAGGCTCTGGGATGAAGCTCAGAGAGGAGCAGAGGATCTGCTGCTGCAGCCATTCATTGGAACCGGCTCCTTTCTGGGCTACAAAGATGTATTTTGAGCAGCACTGTGAGTGGAGAGCCCCCTTCCACCGCCCCCTGCCCAAGAAGCCCCAGCTCCAAAACCTTCAAGTGATCCTGTTAGACAGATGCATTGATTTCTCCTTATCCTTATAGAAGAGGATTATTGTTAAACAGTTTGCTAAATAACAATGTTAATAGGAACATGACTGTCATGTAAACGGTCCATTAAACTATTTGGAACTGAGGTTCCACTCCCAGATAAACAAGAATACAGAGCTAAAGCCAAAATTCAGGGCAGTACCTTGAATTTGGGGACAGACAGCTCCAACTCCTTAGTTTTGGTCCATATTCGCCCTATTCTGGGATCCCTGACACAATCCACAGGAGCGATTCCCGAGTTCTGGGAGGAGAAGGAGGAGGAGGAGAGAAAACACAGGAACAGCAATAATAAGGCTTGAAATTTAAGACACAAATAAAAGAAAAAATAAACCCCAAGGAAGCACGGGCTGTCTCAAGGGAAGGGGAAAGCGCACACACACACACGTGTCAAATTGCAATACTGCTGGGAAATGCACACAGATTGGAAACACAGGAAAAAGCCGCAGGTTTGGGCTCCTGACAGTTGAATACACAGTGTCAGGTGGCGGTAACTTTGGTGTCTGTGCGTGTCCCCCCAAGACCCCCCTCCCACACACGGCGGGGATTACCACGACCCGGAGAGACCCCCAGCCCCCAAAACGCCGGTAAGACGGAGGCTGGTGGGGGGAGACACAACACAATGAGGGAAACCCGGGAGCCCCCCACTCACAGGCATGCTGAAATGTTGCCCATCGTAACGGTAGAGTTTGTGCTGTCCTTTTTTCAGAGCCGGGTCAATAATCAACTTGTAACTTCTCCAATGGTGATTTCTTTTCTCGACAGAAGTGCTGGCTTGCGTGCTGTTCTCCATTCCGTTGATCCAACCTGGACGAGGAGGGGGGGGGGGGAGAGAGGAAGGGGGAAAAGGAAAAGAGAGAAAAAAAACACACACAAAACCATAAAGTTAAAAAAAATATTAAAAAAATAACT
>JAWWES010000037.1:10564863-10603729 GCA_035583135.1 Lophotriccus pileatus
CGGGGCCGGGCGGAGCGCGGCGGGCTCATGGCGCGGCCGGGCCGGGGCCGCGGGGGCCGCGGCGGCTCAGCGAGCGGCCGCGCCATTGGCTGCGGCGGGGGCAGCGCGGCGGGCGCAGCCAATGGGAGCGCGGCTTGCACGGGGCCTGGGTTATTAGGCGGCGGGGTAACAGCGCGGCGCGGCAGAAGCGGCCAAGGAAGGGCCGCGGGACCCGCAGCCATTTTTCTGCAGTGGAGCGAAATGGCCAAGCCGGGCTTTTTCCTTTGTTCCACAAAGAGGGGGAATCCGCCGGTGTGAATCCGCACCGCGCGCGGTGGTGGGAGCCTCCATAGCGCGGGTGCCAGACGACCCACTGAAGAAGGAAGATTTATAAAAATAATGCCAAGCCCTTAACCAAAAAAAAAAAAAAAAAAATTTAATGCGGACTTTTTTTTTTTTTTTCTTCTCTCCTCCCTTATGATTCGGGATCCATCTTTGTCTTGTGTAACTAGGTCACGGCACACCCTATGTCAGCAGTTAACAATTTCGAATGCCAACCAAAAACAAGAAAGTAAATACATTATTTTTATTTTTTTTCGTTGTTTTGGGGGTTTTTAAGCTTTAAGCAGCTCTGATGGCTGAACAATAAATTTAAGAGTTTGATCTCTTGTGTTAAAACACTCGATTCCTGATCATTTTTATTAACTCCTTTGGTGCTTAAAAGGTAACGTTGTAAATATAGGTATAGGAATAGTAAACTCTGGCAAAAAATAAGACAATTTTACTATGATAAGCTTTTTTTTTCCTTTTCTCTTATGTTGTAAGTACCCAATCCATTCTGTCCTTGCTAAGTGTAGTTTTCATGTTAATGTTACTGGAGTGGTCCTTATTGCTAAGCCTTCATTTGCATGTCTTATGTTTTTGCCTGTTTAAACCAATTTATGCCTTTATGAAATATTTTACTTATAAAGCAAAATATCTAGTTAAGCTATGCTTAAAAGCTGTTTAGAACCAGTAAATGTTAACTAGGTGTTTTCACACTGACATGTGCAGCCTAAATCTATTGAGGAGAATATTTTTAGTGTCTGCGTGCTCTGTGGAAAAACACTGAACGTCTTTTTTATGTACAGAGTAAATCTGCCACAGGAAGGTAGATTTAAGCTTTGAGCAGGAGTCCTCGCTGCGTACAGTCAGTCAACATAGCTGGACAACTTTTTCTATAGATTTTTTCCCCCTTTTTTTTTTCGTTTTTTGATGCTAGACCACTGCCATACAAAGATCCATAACTTATCTTAACAAGATCCGCTTTGGCTTGCAAACTTACGAGAGAAGTGGTGACACAGATCATATATATTTATAGCCGTTATTTTAAAAAAGAGTAACAACTTCACCTTCAGAGCTGCATTCAACTATGGTGCGCGGGTAAGTAAGTAAAACCCTTTTGCCCTTGCAGAGGAACATATAGCCCAGGCCTGTGGCTAATGGTATTGTCCTGGGTGGAAAGATCCCAATGGTCGTCTGAAAGCGGTGGCGATCTCCTTCTCCTCAGAAACATCTAACAGTGCCTCTGAAACGTCTGTTCTCAGGGAGGGATTGGATTTTTCTCTTTCTGCACAAAGCTCTTGGTCCGTCCTCAGCCCTGGGTGGGTTTGGTGTTTTTTTTTTTATGCGGAGAAACGCTGTGGATCCATTGCAGGCGTTAACTTGAAAGCACCAAAAAAATAAAAAATCTGCCTGTGAACAGTAAGATGTTAGTGAGGTTGACGTTAAAAAAGGCGAGAAGGCGGTGGTGGTGGTAGGGATCCCTTACATGTTTTATCCGTCTAATTACAGAAGCTCGACAAAAAAACAAGCAACAAAATGGGAGGGGGTGTTTTTCACGACGGTGAGTCTTAATGGCGGATGTCTCACTAGAAAGCACTGTAAAATCCTTCATACCGAGAGGCAGTGACTTGGAGAGAGGGGGCAAAAAGGAGATCTGGAAGTAAATCCAAAATGAGGGAGTTTCCTTCCAAGTGAGGGACCCTTTGCAGCCTGAGTGTTACAGATGGAGGAGCCGTGACGCAGTTGATAATTCACAAGCAGTTGTGCTTTAGTGCCGCCACCCAGCCCACGAAATGGCCTCCCCGCCGAAGTCTGGTGGGTTTATTATGTGAGAGGCTGCGGCAGCACCGTGTCCCGGGCGGCGGGAGGGGCGGCCGGCGGGCGGGCACGGCGCTCCCGGTCGCGCTCCGTGCTGTGTGGGCACAGCCGCCATCATGGCTTCTCCTTCCCCTCGGCGTCCTCCTCAGCGCGGCGCGGCGGGCTCTCCCCCGCTGCCTGGCGGCGTCCCGAGCGCTGCAGGGAAATGGTGGGGTTGGGGTGGTTGTTGTTGTTGGGTTGTTTTTTGAATTTTTTTTTTTTTTGTATCCTTTCTCTCCCCTTTCCCGCCCCCCCCACCCATTCCCCTTCCCCCAGCGCTTTGTGAGGGGCTGTGGAAGGCGAAGCCGCGGCTCTTTCTCCCCGCGCACAACATGGCGGGAGCGCCCTGCGGCAGCGGCCCTGGCGGCGCTCCAGCCGGGCCGGGCGGGGGGGCGGCCGGCCGGGAGGACAAAGGCAGCTCCGATAAAGCCGGCGCAGCCCCGGTGCTATAAATAACGCCGCCCTTCCCCCGCCGCAGCCTCCCGCTCGCTTTATAAACAGCAAAAGATGGAAGTCGCCTAGCGCAGAGGGGAGGGAGGGAGGGAGGGGGGGAATTAAAGAGGAACAAACAGCGAGCTTCCTCACACGCAAAAAAAATAAAATACCCAAAAAAAAGCCACCAAATTCGAAGCCTGGACAATGTTGGGGGGGACGGGGGGCAGCAGCAGCAGCGCTGGCCGCGGGAGGGGCCGGGCGGCGCCGCCGCCTCCCCGCCCGGAGCGGGTGCGCCGGGGGAGCGCGGCCGCCGCTCCCGTCACATGGCTCTTTGTTGTTCTCCTTCTCTGCCCCTCCTGGGCTGTTCCCCCCCGCCCGCTCCGCCATCGCCGAGCCGGGGCAGCCGCTGCCCTGCCTCCTCCGGCCTGCAGCGCCGAGCTGGCGGGCCCGCCTGTGCTGCAGTGGAGCCGCCATGGCCCGCCGTGGTGTTACCTGTGCCGGCTTCTTTTTTTTTTTTTTTTTTCCTTTGCCTTTTTTTTTTTTTTTTTTTCCGTCTCCTGAGCAGATTCTGCTGCAGCTCAGCTTTGGGTGGAGGCTGGGGGTTATCTCGGAGCTTCACAAGCCTCGCTGTGCTCTGCGGGGAGTTTGCAGCTCGTGCTCACTGCAGACCCAGAGTAGGTGAGCCAGGAAAGCCTGGCTTGAGCAACCACTTCAGAGGGCAGGACAGGGAGGAAAAGCAAACACTGTAGAGAGGTGGCCTCCCTGGTAAGGCTAGAGCAGGACCGTCCTGCGGACCCTGAGGGAGGGAGAAGGTAAGTGGCTGCTTGGCAGAGGCTGCCTGCGGGAGCGGCATGTGCCGGGCAGGGCGCGCCCTGCCCGCAGTTCCTGCGGCTCAGCACCAGCCGCTCCGTGGGTTTGTACAGCCTGTGCTGTGGTATGTGCCGAGGCTCAGGGCTGTTCCCCTGCGAGGGAGAGCACTGCGTGCTGCCGCGAAGGAGGCACCGCAGCCCGCGCCTTTCGCAACGACTGCGCTCATCGCTCCATTCCTCGCTCCCCCCCTCGCTCCTCACCGGGTCAGGCTCTGTCGAGAACAAGCGACAAACCGTCCGCACAAAACAGAACACGTTTCCATGGAGGGGGAAAAAAAATACCAACAAAACCAACCAACAAAAGCGTTTCCGCAGTGCCAGGCTGGCTCTGAAGCGCTGCCTCAGCGCTGTGAGCCCCGTCGGGGGCTCCGGGGCCGGGGCCGCCCGAGCCACCGCCCGGTCCCTGCCCGGCCGCTGGAGCCAGCGCTGCGCCTGGGTCACAGCGGCTCTCAGTGACCATCTGCCAGCAAAATCGGAAGGAACGGTGACGTTATTCTTAGCAGAACACCATTAAAATGCTCCTCTGGTATTTCTCAATAGAGGTGAAAAGCATTTCAGCTTCCTGGAAATGGCCGAAGCTGGCGGCGTGTAGATCAAAGTACGGCTCGGGTTTGCAGGGGGATTTGAACTGTAGTGAAAACGTTTCTGCATCTTGCGTCGTAGTGAGTTAAGTCAGCACGTGAAGCGATTAAAAAAAAAAGCAAGTTTTAAACAGCATCGGGCTGTTAACTTTCCTGGGATTTAAAGTTTATGTTTAAATATATATTTGGCTGTTAGCAATACCTGCATTTACGAGTAACATTGGTCTGTTTAACCCTGAAGCAAACCAGCTCTGCCTAACGCAAGGCTTTGAAGCGACACAGCCAGACCATAATACTGTGGGAGCTTAGACAGCTTTGTCTGTACTTGCATCTCTCTGCATATTTTTCCAGGACTCTGATCTTTGTCTGCGATTAATCATTGTCCAGGACGGCTGTTCCCGATGGTAGGATCCATGAAGTGCTCCAGCTGGGAGAGGTCCTAACGCCTGTGCCTGGCTCTGCCTACGTGCAAACCAGGGCCAGAAATTGCTGGGGCAGCAGGGGCTGGACAGCGAGCCCGCCGTGCCCCCCCAAGTGAATTGTGTGGGTCCTCAGCACTTCTGGAAATGGTTTTTGTAAGTCTGAGCTGAAAATTTCTTTCCATTTTTTAGAGTTTCTGAATGACTATAATGTTCAATGTAGTTTAAAAGTCGCCAAGGCAGTTGAGACCGGTTGTGCTCTCAGAGTGGGTGGTTTCATGGCTGCTGAAGCTCGTATCTGAAAAGCAAAATGTTCTGGTACAGCGTGTTTAAATCCCAGAAAGGTCAAACCAGACTTTCATACTTGGGTTAGACTGACCCTGGTGTGCTGCATGAGACTCTTTAGATAAAGAAAGAGATCTTTCAGGGAGAAGGAGAGGTTTTTTTTTTCTGAACAGCTTGTGGTGACTCTGTGCACATTCTTGAAGCAGAGGGGTTTGTTCTTGCCCACAGCGTCCCTCCCCGGCATTGTTGAGTGGAAAACTCTTATGCTAATTATATCACTGTCTGTTATCAATAAGAAGTGATTTAATTTCTTTGGCAAAGTGTTGCAACAAGAGCAAATTAGATTGAGAGGCAAAGTGAAATAAAAAATATGCAGCTGTTCTGCCAAACAATGATCCTGACTGTTTACAACATTTTGTTTTAGACTGCCTCGTACACAGAATCCTTTATATTGAAGCTATTCAAGCCACAATCCATTGCTTGTGCAAGGAAACTAGATTAATAGATTATAAAAGACAAAAGAGACCAAGGTTCATCTGGTTCGACTTCCTGCATTATGTAGGTCTCGGGATTTTTGTGAATTTGTTGCTTTTCCTCATTTGAAAGAATTTAACTGCAGCATGCCTGCATCATAGATGAAGGTCAGATTTTCATTTTAAAATGGGCTGTGAGAGGGAGTAAAATAAGAGTAAATTTTTTCCATCAAAATCTACCTGCCAGACTAGATATCGAAGTACCTTTTTAAACTTGTCTAGTTTCTGTTTTCAGTTTCTGGATGTCCCTGCCCCTCAGTCTGCTTGGTGGAGAAATGCTCCATGGCCAGGTTTTCATCCCTGTGTAGCTGTGCTCAGGCTGAGCATTTAATACTCCACTGCAGACCGCAGAGCTCCCCCTCGGGTCCATCTTTACTAATCCTGGAATTGTTCCTGCCTGTGAACGCTCCAGTTTGTCACCATTTTGATCTGGGCAGAAGGGGACGGAGCCCTCGGCAGGGATCAGACCTGAGCCAACAGCCCTTCTGGCTGAGCTGTCTCTGTCAGGAATCCAGGGATTACGCCAGCCCATGTTCAGCTGGTTTCCCAGCACGGCTCCTAAAATACTCTCAGATCTGCTCCTTCTTAGGATGACAACCCTGTGCTGTAGGTTTGTGCTCTTTGTTCTGCATGTATGGCTTTGCACTTGTTCCTCCCGAAAAGGACAAGCCCTTAGCATTGTTGCTTGCAATTACTTTTTATTTTTAATTATTGTTTTTATTTATTACCCCCTCTGTGCTACTGCTAAATGTCAGCTACAAAGTTGGTTGGTCATGATTTTGTATTTTCTCCAGATAAACAACTGGTTCTGTCTCCACTGTGGGTGTTTCCTGGTTCGGGTGTGTGTACACACACCTCCGCCGTGTCAATATTGTGTCAGGAGGAGGGCTGGTTGTACAACATCCCTTGCCACACCCTGGTTTCATGGGAAGAAAGCCCAGTTTAGGAGCTGGAAGGGAGCCAGGAAGCACACTGCAACATTTGCTTGCCGTGGTGTCTGTTTTGTAGCCATTAAATAACCTAAGGCCCAAAAAACCAGGTGGACCCCTCAAGGAGGGATGACACCTCTAGGACATGGTGGTTACAAAGTGCATTTTGAGACCTTCCTGTGAGATGGGTTTGTCAGAGGTGGTGCCTCTACTATGTATTCTCTACTCAGCTGTTCCTTCAAGACCTAAATACATGTGGGACTCCTTCCCCACTGCCAAATTTGATTGAGATTGGAGGGGGAAAATGGCATAGAACTACACAGTCGCATTAGACGGTTTTATTTTTAGGAAACCAGGCTAAGAATATCGAATAAGGAATATTGAGTAGAAATATGGACATGGTATTTGCCTGCTCAGTTTTTCTTGCCATGAAATTTTCCATTTTTTTTCCTGAGAGCAGCAGATGATCTGTCTAGGGAATTGTCAACCAAAATCAGCAACCTCCTGACAGATTTCACCTGTGTCCCAGCATGCTCTGAGGGTACATGGGATGTCAGCCTTGAACAGTGACAGGGAATCACTAGCTGGCTGTGTTGTTTGGCTGCTGGGGTGCAGAGGTACATGCTGATACCCAGTAGTGGAACAAACATCTACTTTTTTTTAAGATCCAGACAAATTTTGATGGATATGTTGGATATTTGCCAGAGATGGGTTTTTTTGGTTACTTTTTAAGCTCTATCTGTTCATTCTATACCTGCAAATATTGTGACAAAGCCACCTCTGTAAGGTAGGGAGTGAGTGCTTTCAGAGATCTAATCATTCTTGAGCTATAAAGGAATAAAGAAGCAGTTTCAACACCTGACTTGCAGAATGTTTTGTGTGGCTTCTTGCCCATTGAAATGCAGCTGCTATTGAAACACCATGATCCCATCAGGATGCAGAACCGGTTATTTTTTAGAATGCTTTCAAGCTTATAAAAATCGTGAAATAAATCAAGAAGGTTGGCAATTCTAATCAGCATTCTAAAGCCATCAAATTACAAAACAGTTCAGTGCTTCGTGGCCTCTGAACAGTACAGTTTTACCAAAAAAAAAAAAAAGAAAAAGAATGAAAAGAACGTACCATTTAGAGAAGCTGGGCACTTACAAAGCTTGCATCAAAAGGAAATGAGAATACAAATAAGTAATCTAAAAGGATATTTATGCATTAAATTACTTGTGTCTCTGGACACATCATTAAACAGTCTGGATGCGGTGGTAGCTGGGGACCTGGAAGCCTTTTTAACACATGCAGCACATACAGGGAATGTTCTGATTCCAAGTGATGGAGTATAAAACGTTTTAGCCAGAAACCGATGACAAAGATCAAATGGAATGAGTGGAGCTTACAGATCAGAGCAGTTCCTTGTCGCTGGTGCGATGTGACTCGAGACCAGGACTGTTTTGCCCTTGACATTTTCACCATTGCTCTCAAACCTGCAGTTAAGGATTTGCATGTTGATTTATGGTCTGACAGGGCAGTTGGGAGTGCCCCAGCTGCTCTCCAAGCCCTGGTTTGCAGCCGAGTGGGCCAGAGCGGGCAGGATCGGGGAAGGCTGTGCCTTCCATCGCCTTTCTGTGCCGCTGCATCACAGCAGCTCCCAGTTGCTAAGCAGCTGCAGAGCTGTCTCTGTACAAGGGGAGCAGCGTGGGTTCCCCTTGATCGGTGGAGGGGAGCCGGCAGCACGGAAACGGGAGCAGTGGCCGTAGGAAAATCATTCCTTTCCTGGCTGGCTCCTGTGCCGGAGTGAAGCGAAGGGACACTCGGTGGCCCAGGAGCAGGGGGGGCAGGAGGGGAGGGCAGAGCCAGCATATGTGCACTGCAGAGGTTACAAAGACAGCAGATCCTGGCAGAGCAGGGGGCACACACCGAGGAGAAAGGAATGGGAGAGAGGCCAAATGCACAGTTCGGAATCAAAAAACCCCAGGAGGAGAGTGTGGCATATGGAGAGGGGAAATAAAGCAGAACTCACACAGCCTGTGAATAATTGAATAGAAAATACAGGAAGAGGGAAGGAGCTTGATTCATTACTGCCCTTCACCTTGTGGAGACAGCTACACCCAGGAAGAGGAGGTGTGGAATACAACAGCGTCCTTCATGTTTCACAGTGAACTGTAGGTTTTACATTTCAACCCCTGCCATTTGTGGTTTTCTCCTTTCACAGCCCCTACCTTTTGTTCAGACTTGATTCCTGCAGGCTTCATTCTTATCTTTGTCTGCTTTCTGATTTATTTTTGTACTTGCTTTAGCTGTTTTTTTGGAGGGGGGTCGGGTTTTATTAAAGTAAGTTTTAAAGTAAAAATCTTTTCCCAGATATTTTTGTTGTTTTCACCTCCAAGAGGGCAGGCCATTGCTAGCTCCCAACTGAAGTTAGTTTCCACTAAATCCACAAAGCCATGGCTGCTTTTCTCCCCCTCTCTCTCCTGGGAGCTGCTGATGGAAGACAGGGTTCTCTTTGCTTCCCGACACCTTCCCCTGCTCGCTGTGTTTCCCTTTCCCAGCTCGGTGCTGCCGGCAGTCCGGAAAGGCTCGCATCTCTCAGCCTGCAGGAAGCGGTTCCTGTGGCAGTAAATTATCACAAACGCCTGACACGCTGCATAAAGGGGAGTACAAAAGTGTCACGAACGTCGGGGGGAGGGGGTGACCAAAAAAAGAGCCTTGGTTCCGCCACGGCTCTGCTGCCCACGTGAAAAAGCACTTTGTGGTGTCGGCGCCTCGCATGCAATTGGTGTGTAATGGGAAATGCCAGCGGAGCTGGCAGGGAAGGAGGGGAGCTGGACATTCCTCCCTCCGGCTCCTCCAGGCAGAGGACTGAGGGGCACGTTTGGGAGGGTGGGGAGAGGAATTTAAACTCCTGCAGCTGTTGCTCTCCTCTGTGACCAGCCCTGGCTTGCTTGGAGGCCTTTTGACTGAGAACACTTTTCCCCAGGTCCAAAATTGAGTCCTAAAAGGAAAACGGAGCTGCCCACCCAGATCTACAGTGGAAAGGAGTTGCTGTGAGCTCAGTGTGTGTGTGTGAAGTTCAAGCCAATAAAATACTTGACAAATACACAGCCAAATGTGTTTTGTACTTGGAAGACTTTTGTCTAAGATGTCTGATTCGGGGGAATGTTGTATTTGCTTCCTTCTTCCATTTGCCTGGAGCCCTTATCTTTGAGCAGGCACTGTCTATACTATTGTTAGACTCCAAGACCGTGAAAGGTCTTTGGGCACTGATATTTTACGAGCAGACTCAGCTGCCTTTCACAAGGGGGCATTTTTAGCATTATGAGAGATGTAAGTTTAATTAGAACAGTTTTAACCAGGAAATCTCCCAGCCTTAAGAAATCAGAGCTACTGTGTTAATCCCAGCAGGCAACTGGGAACTTGACAATGTGCCTGTTGTTAGGATGAGAGTCAGGAAGGGTGAGATGTGTGTAGGAAGGGAGAAGCGCACAGGAAATGTGCCATCAAGGACAGCGGTGTGGAGCTCTGCAGGGCAGGGTGCCAGACCCGTGGGCTGGAGCTGCACTGCCAGGTTGCTGCTCTCTCTGTTCCTGCCCTCACCACCCCAAACCACTGCTGTGATTGCTCCAACACCTCCCTGACCCGCTCTGGTGGCTCACAGCAAGGACATCCAGCCAGGCCACTCTGCACGGTCAGCCTGCCCAGCTCCCACAACCTGGGCACAGGCCAAAGATCGCAGCTCTCGAGCAAACATGACACAGTTACAACCATTTCCAGTGCCTCAAGTTATTAATTAGCCTGCTCTGAACATCGCTCTTCCTGTGCAGGGTTTGCTCTGGCCAGGTTATGGCTGCTCTCAGGTCTGAGAGAAACTCAGTCTGGGCCTGTCTTTTGCCTGGCAATGCTCTGACAAGCCACAGGTCCCTCTGGCTCCTGCCAAAACTCCTTCTCTAGGTATGAGGTGCTTCCCAGCCAGATAACGGCAGAGCAAGCTTAGCTTAGCTCTCCCCATATGTCTAGCACTCCACAAAAACCAGGCAGAAATTATGGTGTCTCCTGTTGGGATAGAAACAGAGGATTTTATCACCTCTTCTGTCTGCCCTTGCTGCCTTCCTGTGGGAAGTTTGCACAAATATCGAGGGGAGGATGCACACTTGATATGTTAACTGCCTTTTAGTGTCAGTGCCATGCCCTACTCAGCAAAAACCTGCCCCTATTTCATCCACAGTCCCTTTGCCATCTTTTTTTTCCTCCTCTGATGAATATTCCCAGTTTCTCCACACTCTTGTTCAAAAGATTTGAGAGCTTCCTGGCTGAGGCAGGTGCAAGAGTGATGGCTATTGCATAGCCAGTGCAGGAATGAGGTGTTGATCAAAGCCTGATGCTTCCAGTGGCTCTGAAGAACACACACTTGTTCAGGCTGCACTGTAACTCACGTGGTGGAAAGCATGTTTGGGAAACCAAGCCTGGGTTTACTTAAACTTGGTGTTCTCAAAGCCTCACCAAAAAAGTACAACTCCACATATTTCAGGTTTAGTGGAATCCTCCAGCTGATTTTTGGGGAGTGTAACCCCAGATTTGGCCATCCAGAGTTGACTCACCTACTCCATATTAATCCCTGCCGTGTACATTAAAGAACCTGGATGCAACCCCTGCCCTGGTGCTGTCGTCATCTTAATTAACATGCTCTCCTCTTGGATTCAGTCCTCTCTTGACTGTGAAACAGCAAGAACATTAAAAGAAAATCTCTCCTTCTACAAGGGATTACTAATTTTGGAAGGGGAGAAGAAGGGCAAAGTGATCTGAAGAGAGAAGATACTGTGGGGAGCGCTCCAATCTTGAGAAAATAACATCTCAGTGCCTGCTGGGTCAGGTGGAGTGTTAGGTAAGGAAAACACAGGAAGGCACAAGCCAGAGGGATTTTAGGGCTATGCACTAAAGGAGGTGGTCAGATGTTGGGTAAGAATGCATTGTGTTGCAACAGCCCCTTTCCCTAAATTTCCCAAAATTACTTCCTGATGGGATTTATTCTCTGCTGCAGATCTGGATGCAGAAGAGCACCCAGTGGTGACTGATTTCCTGCAGATCTGTAGCAGAGCCCTGTGCTCTCTCTCAGCCATGAGCCAGGCTGTGTCTCACTCCTGAACCCGCTGCCTCTGCCTGTTCCCATGGTTAAACCAACCCCAGCTACCAACACAAACACAACTGCAGATCTCACCTCAGAAAGGGTGTTTTGAATCCCTCTGTCAAACCTCCAGATTCAGTTCTCAGCGCAGAGGTAGGGGATGAGATCCAGCAACTCTGCAATGGCTCTGCCAGCCTGTGTTGTCAAATTCCTCCCCATGGCTCAGGGAAGCTGTGCCAGCACATCTGGGAGACACACATCGCCCAGCTCCGCGGGGGCAGAGCCGTGGAGGTGTTGGCAGGCACTGGCGTGTTCATTTCGTGCTTTTCAGAGATCAGTCATTGTGTTTGGTGTTCCAGAAAAGCATGGGATGATCTTACCCTTGTGTTACCTGTTTTTCAAAACAGAATTTGGCTTGAGAGTTCACACTTTAGCGAGCAACAGAAACTTGAAACTGCCCCTGAGCCCCTGCAGTATCAGGCCGAGGCTTTAGCACGTTGGTTTGCACTCACTTCACTTTGTAAAGTGGGGTGGCTTTTCTCCCCCACAGCTGCAGAGCCAAGAACTCAGTTTCAAATTAAAGGTGAGACTCTAAATGCAGCATGTTGGCCATGCCTGTGTCAGGCAGGCCACGTTTGGCCCACATAGTTGGCACCCCTGATTTAAAGCACATCAGAGAGAAAACAACCCAAGAAACTGTCTGTGTTCCTTATAAATAGCTGCTCTCTAGGTAGTCATCAGTGTGTGGTTTATCAATAAAATCTGTCCAAACTCCATCAAAGTGCCTCAATATTCACTGCCTGGTTTTGCTGAGTTGTGTGTCTTAATTCAGCTCACACCTCCCTTTGCAGCCCCTTGTCCTGTTTTGTTTCACAGCCCTCTGAACTCTCTGGTAGCATTTGGACAGATTTTGTTTAGTTTATCGAAAGATTTTTGCACTGATTTAGTGCAGGGGCTGCTTCAGCCAAGTGAAACAGGAACTATTTCTGAGGCATGAAAAGGCAGAAAGGAAATTTTCTTATTGAAATATCATTTTTCCATATTACTTAATAGTCTAGAAAGTTAATGCCTTTCTGGCAGCACTTCCCACTGGGAAAAAAATATGGTTCCTACTCAGCCAAACAACAATGTAATAATGTTTTAGGTTGGGTTAAACGTCTTAGAAACTGGCAGGTGTCACAGCCACCTTGCCTTCAGTGAAAAAAGCAATTGAGAGCCCTTATGGAACAAGGGATTTACATCAGTAGGGGCTACTACACAAAAAAAAAACCCAGGCACATGGCAAGGTTTGAATAGATGGTGAATCATGTGGCCCAAGGGATTTTTCGGGGTGGGGGCGTGTGTGTAAAATACCAGGCCATGAGGACCAGATGGCAGAGCTCTGCATGTGCGAGGGAAACAGCAAGGAGCTGCAGAAATGGAGGCAGGGGAGCAGCTGAGAGTGAAGGAGAGCTGGGAGCTTTGATTTTGAAAACCGCGTTTCCAGGGTTTACTGAGGGTCAAAGCGGTGCTGGCACTGCGAGGAAAAGCACAGCTGAAAAACAGTTCTGTGCATTTGTTCTGTAAACAGAGTGAACCACCTTGAGTGTGCACCTGCTTTGCCATGGCCCTCTCTGACACTGGCACTGTCACCATAACTTTGTGTGTGCAGGTGCAGTTCAGCTCTCCTGCACTGCATTTTCCCCTTCCCTCTCTGCCCTGCCCAGGCTAAACTCTGTGGGGCAGAGCCTGTCCCTCAGTAAGGGTCTGTGCACACCACAAACAATTGCTGGCCTTGGCAACATCTGAAATTTATCACTCTACTTACTATTAAGTCCCATTCCTTAGGGTCTGTCTTTCCTACTGTGAATTTTTCAAGGCATTGCCTCTTGCTCCGTGTGTACATGCTGCAGTGAGAATTCTTAGCTGAGAACACAAATAATTGATATCACTGCTAATGTTAAAAAATAAATATTTCAGGCTCTGTCTTGTTATTTACATTCTTAACTAAGTTCATGAATATTTCCTTGGGCATAAATGGGGCTACTTGTTCTTCTTGTCAAGTTTATGTTGAGGTCTTTGTGAGTGGGGTCTGTGTCAGCAAGAAAAAAATTAAGTGTATTTCAAAAACGTAGTTGTAAAGATATTTAGGAAGAACAGATGCCCAGTTTATATGACCAAAGAAGAGTATGCAGCAGATGGTGTGTGCAAACTGTGGTACAAGAAGTGAGGCCTTGCTGGTGAGCTAAAATACCTGTATTTTCCATTAGAAATATTGCAGCAAACCATGCTGCTTATCCTAAGGGCTTGCACTGTGCTAGAGCTTAATTGATTGGAAACTTAAAACTTCTACAGTGCTGAGTTCCTCTGAACAGAAGGATGTAGCTAACCAGAATATTTTGTCAATGTTTATTATTTAACGTATTTGTTGTTAAGATATTTATGATTTAAACGTGTTTTTTGAGCAGAAAGGTTTACATTTATGGTTCTACTCCCTCACTTGACTCTCAGTTTCCTTCACTTCTTCAAGCACATCTCAAGGGACAGAGAGAGAGGCAGCACAGGGCATTGGTGCTGTTTCCTTGGGTCAGACTAAGGACACGGTTGAGGTTCTTCCTTGGTACCAGAACAATCCAAGAGGTTGCAAGCACTTTTTCCCCAGGCTTGGTATTTTGAAAAATGGGATTATCAATTCTTTGATCACCCAGTTTTGTAAAAAAGCTTCAATATCAAACCTAGCCTGTGAGTCTTTTTTGGGTGTTCTCATAACTAACCTGAATCACCCATCAATACCATCTAAAAAAATCTTAAAAAATCACAAACTCCCAGCAGTTTCCCTAAGCAGCGTGCTAACCTTTCACTCCTGCCTAATTTTTTGCCTGGCAATCATCAGGCAACAAATTGGTACCAAGACTGGAACACGGATATTTGCCATAGCCCATTAAAGCCTTGATTTTGTTGTGCTCTCTGTGAATCTCCACACACGCGAATCGTGTAAGGGTTTGATGAAACAACTTGGGCCAAAATCAATACACAGGCCAAAACAGAAGCAGGAGAAGGACACTTGCAATTAATAATTATTAGATTTGAGTTTTACTAATAAAAGGCTGAATGTTCTTCCATTTAAATCAGTGGCACAATTCCTAATTAGGCTTTGCTTTTTCGGAGTCAGCAGATTACGTGCAGCTTTTGCGTAGGACTTGATATGCCCAAAGCACTGCACACCTGGTAATTAAAAATAAGTAACTGAGACACTGAAATGCTGTATTTCATCAGTAAGGAGTTGACTTGTTACAAGTAGAACATCCGTTACTTAAAAACAGTCTTTGGAGTGTTTACAGTTGATTTTATCATCTGCTCATTTTATACTGAATCTAAAGGTGTACAGATCTCAAAGTTTCCCTAACAATAAAATGGAAAAGGAGACAAAGCTGTGAGAAATGTAAAGATTGTTTTGTGAGACTTGGAAAAAAAAAAACAACCCAAACTCAAAACAAGCCTAACAATGGCCCTTGAATTACTTTTATTCCTCAAAAAACCCTTTTATTGCAATAATGGACTTGAGGAAAAAAAACAAAACCAAACAAACCTGAATTACAATGCTCAGTTACAGAAAGACTACTAACTCTGCCTTCTGATTGTGTCATACATAATGTGGTGCTGGTTTTGAGCCAGGTCCAAATAAATCATTTCAGGATAAAACAAATTCTTCCCTGGCCCATCCATTCCTGTGCTGTCAGAAAGCCCTCAGCCATTACAGCCGACAGGACCTGATGGCTTTTACTGTGTTCCTTATAAGATTTATAACACTGTGCTCCATAAAGCATCTTTTTGACAGATTCTACATGATTGCATCAACTTTTCCCTCAGTAAAACGGCGAGTTTTAAATGGGTGTGACTTTGACTGCCTTTTTATTATTGTAATTTGAATTATATGACACTTTGTTGGCTTTTTACGGGTCGCTGCTCTTCTCTACTGCCGAAATATCCTTTTCCAGCTTTTTGTTTGCCCTCTGCACAAAGCGGGGTCTCCCTTGCCCGAGCAGCGGAGCGCGGTGGTGTTTGCATTGGGTCTGGAAGGCCATCTAGTGACACAACCGTGCAGGGGAAATGCAAAACCCTGTTCGAATTGTTGTTGGTGGTTTTTTTTCCTTAGTTCAATTAAACGATCTTGCCACACTCGAACAATGCCCCTGGGGGGTTGTTGCTATTCCCACAGGTGATATTTAAAAAAAAAAAAAAAATTAGAGGAAATTTTGATTTCTTAACAACTGACAGAGGGTTTGTTTGAGACGGAGCAGCACGTTGTGAATCCCTGCTTGGAAAGAAACACGAATTTTTGGGTGCAGAACGGTGGTGGATCGGTGTCTGAGCTGGTCTGTCACAAATCCAGTGTCTCTCCCCCGACCTGTGTATTGGAGCCAAACGTATCCAGGGATTGTGATCCCCTTCCAGAGCCAAACTTACCCAGCTGTTGCGATCCCTGGCTTTCCACGGTACAAAACCCCACCATGTGGGTGCCTGGGGCCACCACATCTCTGCAATTAAAACGTGAAATTCCACTGATTTTCATCGCAGCTCACCTTGGACGGTGAGAAGGTGATGAGCAGACAATGAGCAGAGCTGTCAGCTCCTACATCAGCAATAAATACAGCAGAAAACAAGCAGTGAGTCACTGCCAGCACCAAGGCGCCTTTCAGGGGGTACCTCGGGGGTCTCCGCCTTCCCCACTGTGGCTGGCACTGCTCTCCCCTCAGCCTTGGGGACTGGACAGACATCGGGGCTGGACTGGCAGCATCCCCTCAGCTGGCAGCTCGGGGAGAACCAGCATGGCACAGGGGGGGCTGCAGCAGGAATAAATGGGGATGGGGGTGAGCACCGAGTGAGCGTGGATGGAAGGGCAGAGTGGAGAGGGCCTGATGACTCTGGTAGATGGCAGGGCAGAGGGGACAGGGTCCGACGGTCCCGGTGGATGGCGGGGCAGAGGGGACAGGCGCCTCAGGGGCTCTCTGAGGGTACAGGGTGGGAACAGCCCCGGTGGGTCTGGGGCAGACGGTGCTGAGAGGGCTCCCGAGGCGCCCACCGGGGCCGTGCCCGCCGTGACCCCTCACGCCTGAGGGCGGCTCCGGGAGGGCGGGGGAGGACTCGGAGCCCCGGGAGAGGCCCCGGAGGCGCCCCGGGGGGACCCGGGCGGGGCCCGGCGGCACCTGAGGCGGCGGCGCGGCCAATCCCGGTTGGGGCGCGGGCGGCTCTGCCCGCCCCGGGCGCTGAGGGGCGAGAGGAGCCGCGTCCCGGCCGCGCCGCGCCCGCTCCCCTTCCCCGTCCCGGTCCCGCTCCATGGAAGCGGCCAACGGGGCCGTGCCCGAGGGCGCGGCCGGGGAGCCCCGCGGCAGCGCGGCCGCCCCGTCGGGCACGAAGGAGGTGAAGGTGGTGATCGTGGGGGACGGGGGCTGCGGGAAGACGTCGCTGCTCATGGTGTACGCCAAGGGCTCCTTCCCCGAGGTGAGGGGCGGCCAACCCCGCGGGGCTGGGTGGGAGAGGGGGCCGCGGCTCCGGCTCCTGGAGCCCTCCAGAACCGCTCCTCAGAGCCACAGACGGGATCAGTGAGGTTGGAAAAGGCCTCTGAGATCACCGCGATCCTTCTCCTCCCTTTGCAGCAATACGCGCCCTCCGTCTTCGAGAAGTACACGACTAGCGTGACGGTGGGGAAGAAGGAGGTGACTCTGAACCTGTACGACACCGCAGGTAAGGGGCTTTCACCCTGTGCCTCCATTTCCCCGGTCCCAGCCGGGCTGCAGGGGCGGTTCCTGTGCTGCCCTGCGATGGGACCACTGGGGCAACGGCCTGGGACTGAGCCCAAAGCCGGCCCCGGCCTTTCGTAACCGCAGGCAAATAACCAGAAACTGCGTTTATTACTGTAAAATGCTGCTCCGGTGAGCGTGCCTCCATTTCTTTGCTTCTTCCTCTCCAGCAGATTTTGCTGTGTCAACTTAAACCAGACCGATATTTAAGGACTGTAAAGCCAGACAGATTTTCAGATTGCTTCTCTACCAGCGTGCTTTTAATATAATATCACAGTTTAGACTGCTGGAGATTAAAGTACAAACAGAACAACCACCGTTACCTGTTGCACACAAAAATGTGCCTTCCATAAAAAAAAGGGTCGCTTGTCTAGTGACAGCCCTGGTCGTGGACTCGTTCATTATCTTAACAACTCAGTTAATTCAGAAATACACATCAAATAGCAAACATATCTGAGGGTATTAAAACCCAGTTCCCAGATGCAAAGCATAATACAATCAACCAGGAAAATATTTTAATCTGCTGCCACGTGTGATTGAATAGGGAAGGAGAAAAAGGTTGGTTTGTGTTCAAAATAAAAAGGCCATGGCAGTAAAAGTTATTTGAAAATGCTGATAGTCTGTTCAGGTTCATTTGAGGAACCTGTGAAATGGTTTGTGTTCAACTTCACTCGAAGTTCCCAGACTCTGTTATCCAGCTGCGCTCCTAAATGAACCCTAAAATTGACACGTGCTCCATTTCAGCTCAGTGTAAATCATCTGTTTCAGTTCAAGCCTGTGGAGTTGTTCCAAATTTACACCAAGACAAATAAGAACCGAATGCAGTCCAGTCAATTTAATTGTAGTAAAACACACTTGCCGTCTCGTATACTGCATGTGGTATCTGAAGAGATAATTTTAAAGGCTTTTTACCTAAAAGTGAATTTTATTGCTAATTTTTACCACAGGACAGTAAGATGCTGAGCACCCAGTTTGCTGTTGTTTGCTTGTTTGTCAACATGACTGTTCTTGAGTGCAGTAGCTTCTAGTGAATGGCCAGGGGTTTAAGTCCTAAAGGAAAAGAGAAGGGCTGAAATCTGGTGTGAACAACCAAAGAGGGATTTCCTTAATACAGTGTGTTGACACAAAGAACTTTTCGAGTTTTGTTTGCTGTCGGTGTGGAGTGTTTGCCTGTCACACAGTTCCTGGCTCTCATTTAAAATCACCACGCTGCAAATTCCAACATGTGCCTTTGGAGCTGGCTCCAGAGATGGCAGAGGGTAGGGCAGGTCCAGGATTGCAGCACTGAGCTCCCTCCTGACCTGAGTGCCCACTCCTTGCATCACACACTCCTTGCAGGTCTGCGCAAGACCTGCAGCCACCAGCAGCCCAGGGAGTGCTCCCTGAGCCTGGTGCTGGTGGCTTATCACAGCATCAGGATAGTTTGGGTGGAAAAGAGACCTTTAAAGGTCATCTAATCCAGCCCCCTTGCAATGGACAAGGACAACTTTATCTAGCTCAGGTTGCTCAGAGCCCCCTCCAACCTGACCTTGAGTGCTTCCAGGGATGGGGCAACCTGTGCCTCATTGTAAAAATTCTTCTTTATATCTACTGTAAATCCACCCTCTGTTAGTTTAAAACCATTACCTCACGTCCTATAATTTTCCTGTTCATGCATGTAACCAGCAGGCACTGTGTACCTTCCACATTTAGTTCACAGCTCTAAAAATTGTCTTGGACCAAAGCACTGCCCCTTTGGAAAACAGAGGGGTGTATTTTGTGTCTGGTGAGACACTTTGGGAGGTGGAGCTGCCCCTGTTGCCATGAAAGAGCAATTGCTTTCCGTTTCTCACTTGGAAACCCTGAAACCCAACTTGTTTCACCTCCCAAAACAGCACCCTGGCCACAAGGCTACAAGTTTCTAGAGGCTGCTGACATTTATCTCCTCCCTTCCTGTTAAATTTCTTTCGCTTTTCATGAGACACAGAGAGATGATCAGGTGCAAAGAAAGCAGGGAGATTGTGACCTTGGTTAAGGCATTTGATTGGGAGGGGGAAATCTGGTTCCATGTCAAAGCTGTTTGCATAGTTTTATGTTACATATCTATGTCATACTCTAATTCAAGCAGCTTTTCATCCTCTTTCTGTAACTGGAAGTTATGCTAGAGGAAGGACTCAATTGAGCACACATTTTAATCCCATCCTGTTTTAATAATACAAAACTGATGCTGAGTTCCTTAAGGGTTAGACTAGGACCAAGGGTTGTGTCCTGTCCTCCAAGTTCAAACAGTGCAGTGAGAGAAGAGGAAAGGGAGGGGAAGGCAAAGCTCTTCTTCTAAAAGGTAACACTGGATCTTCATGATTTCCCCACTTCAGAAAAGACTTCAGTATTTATAGGATCTTGCTCAGGGCACCACTAAATAGAGCTGTGTGTTCTTCAGCATCATGGGAAGGTAAAAGATGGGTTCTGCTCAGTTTAAAGTTAGAAGGGTTCTTTGTATTGTCAAGTCCTGTGCAGTTTGAGCTTTTGAGCTTGTCCTACTTCCTGAAGGAGAAGGATACAGAGTGCCTAAGAATCCATCATTTCAATCTGCTTTTTGTTGATGAGAATTTTGGTAACAAGTGGAGTGAAGGAGTTAGTCTAAAATATCATAGACTAACAATTTTTGTCGAGACTTTTCTACTGTGCTGCTCTGTCTTCCTCCTCAGGCACCTCTCGCTGTTGCAGGAAGTTGGTGGTACACACACGCAATGGGTAAAGGCTTTGTAATATCACTTGCCTCGCCTGCAAACAGGCTTTGCAGCTGCTTGTTCAGTTAAAAGGTTCCATTTCGAGCTGTGCTCCGCAGACCCAAAGGCGCTGAGAGGTAAACGAACTCTAATTTTTGCATGCTGAGGGAGCAGTGCCGATGCTGCAGCTGCAGTTCAGACACAAGGCTCAGCTCCTGGTGCTGCTCAGCACAGGACTTTCTCGCTTTTTTCACAGGGCTGTGCTGGGCTGGGAGAGGCTGGGGAGGAAGTAATGCCTCATCATTGTGGGTGCCGGCTCTGCCTGACAGGAAGCGCAGGCAAAGCCTCCAGAGGGGTTTTTCAGGTCTGCGATGACAGATGCACGACACTCTCAGGCCCTCAGAGGAATTCTGAAAGCCAGTGAACGCAAGAATAAGTTTTCATAGCTTTGAAAGGGAAGTCATGCCTGAATAAGAAAAAAAAAACCCAACAACTTTTTGATTGCAGTGTGCCCCTCCTGCCCTATCTGTCCTCTTCTGCTGGTTTTCTTCCTGTCAAGAATGTCTGTTACCCAATTTTTTTTTAAAACAAGTAGTGAAAAAACATAACTGGCAACCTACTAACCGTGGCATCCATGGAGCCTGTGGAAGAACAAACCAAAGAGCACTGGGTGCGTTTCTGTGTGCCTGTGAGGGCTCACCATTGCAGGGTTCCATGTGGATCCTAATCAATGTGGGGTAGTACAGACAATGCATGGCCATGGGTAGGAAGGGCTGGGCTGGGCTGGGAGCAGGATGTGACACTATTCCTGAGCTCCAGAGCTGGACAGCACTGCTGGACATGAGGGCAGCACGTACTGGGCACTCCTGGGCTGTCAGGTCTCGACTCTGTCATTTACCCTCTCCTGGCAATGGGTGCTGAGCTCCTTTATGGACTAAGCAATGCCCAGGCTGGAGCTTCCTTGGTGTTCAATTGGCAAAGGGGTGAGGAGGAGCAGACAGAGATGAATGTGCATGTGAGACCAAAACCTGTGTTTTCACTTCTCCTTCTCACCCTCACCCACCCCCTGAGCTCCCACCCCACTGCAGGGCCCGACTGCAGTGATGTGGGTTATGCAGCAGCTCCCAGAGGAATACAGGAGCGGGAGCTTTGCAAAGAATTAGCAAATTTTAGGTGAATTCAGCTAGCTGGAGTTTTTTCTTTAAAAAGACCCCAAAGTCTCTGCTGCTACAATGAATTGACAAAGGCAGAGGAGTCACAGATATGCTCACACATACGCAGATATTTAACCAACTCCTCCTCAGCGTGCTTTTTGTTACTTGGGGGAAGAAAACAGGTACTTGTGTTTGAGGAAGCACACATGGGGGCTTTGCATATACAGTTACTGCTTATTTTCAGCCCTGTTCCTTCTTTCTGAAACTATTCTAATAGAAGACCTAAATCTGTGCCAAATTAACTCTGACCACAGTCCGAGCAGCTTTACAGAGAAAAAGTCTCCCAGGCCCTTTCTTGCATTTCATCAGCAGCACTTGAGGACAAGGGGTGGAAGGGATTGTTTTCAGTGAGAGGGGTGTCTATGTTTAGGCACAGCTTGATCTGGGTCCCGTTACATCCTCAGAACTGAAGAGCTGCATCTGAGCTCTTAAAGAGCAGCTTCCTCTCCTTCCGTGTGAGCCGCAACCGCCCGACCATGACACGGGGGAAGCAACTGCCACCTCACCTTCCCCTCTGGTGCCTGCACTCTGCCTTGCTCTGTGCTCTGTGTCCAGCAGTCCAAATGCACATGAGGTGTGTTTTGTGCAGCAGCCTTTTCCCATGCATTTGTTGTCTCAGTCTGCTTTATGACCCCCGTAGCTGCACAGCTGCATTTGAAGGTGGAGGAACAGTTCACCGGGGTATATCTATAGTTTTTGACTCGCAATGCAACATAAATCACATCACTGAAGGTGCTTTTTCAGCTGTCCCATCCAGGACAGTATGAATTTAGCTGTGTGTTCTGATTCCAAGCCAGTGAGTGTGTTTCTCCCAAGGGGACAGTCCTGTCTGCCTCACAAATTGCCAACAACAACTTGAAGGACCTTTTGATTTTACAAGCTGTGTTGGTAGAAGCTCAGAGGCCTGAACTGGAACAGGGAAAACCATACACAGCACTAGAGGAAGTTAGGAATGGGGGAAAAAAAAGTTTGGCACATGATCTGTTTAATGCATTTAGAGGACAATCTCAGCAGTAAAACGGTAAATTGTTTGCAAACAAGTAGATGGACTGGGAGAATAAGAAGGGATAAGCAGTATGGTCTTTGCTCTGTTTATACAACATGCATAATTTTGTCAATTATTTCTGGATTAAACCTTGAAGAATCAAACCCTCTTTGTTCTGCACCTCTCCATGGAACACACTGCTCTTGCAGAAGCTCAAATAAAAAGTGGTCCAAACCCAAGATTCCAGTTTCACAAACATCTCAGGCAAACTGGGTAGCAGCTTATCCAGCAGAGATTGCCTTGGAATAACCTGCATCTCAACTGATCATTTAAATTAAGGAAAGGAGAAAAATATTGTGGGATTATTGGCCTTCTGGTACCTGCAGATAAAGTTGGGGCACGCTGAAATTTTCCACATCCCTTCGTTTGAAATATCAATATGAAGATTTGAGATGTGTAACTTCCCTGTAGGGCAGTTTTTGGGGTGTGTGTGGATTGTGGTGATCGTGGGAAGGAACAGTGTTCCCAGTTCTCCTTTTGGACATTCAGTACATCACAGAGACATGCCTGAATCCAGCAGCAGCATTCAGGTGGCAAATACGTCTTCTTACAGACTTTCTTCCTTATAAAATGAAAAGGATTGGTGTTTTCCCCTGAGCTGCCAACCATATGTGGGAATTACTGCTTTCCTGAACTTAATCTCTCAAGGCAAGGCACCTCCAGACCCCGGCACAGTGATTATTGCACTTTCATATGTACAGCAAGGGGAAGAGCACAGGTCTGAAGCAAATCAGCTTCCTCTTGTCACATCACGTGCTAGAATATCCCTAATCAGAAGTATGGCAAATCCCCTGCTTTTCCAGACTTCAGCAGAATTCCCTAAGATCTGCTGGAGAGTCCTGCTTCAAAGGCCAGTTAAGCCTGGCTTATGCTGCAGCATGGCTTGTACAACCCTGTGCGTGCTGCTGCAGCTGAAGGCACCATGTGTAATCTCTGCCTCCTCTCATCCCTCCAGGCTGGGAAAAGCAGGTTTGCCACTTCTTTCTGCTTCAGCATTTGTGTCTAGCAAATGCAGTGTTTCCTCTCCTCGCAGCATTACACGTGCAAGTGTATTTGGGAGAATGCAGCCACTGCCACACTGCAAATGTTTTAACCAATAGCTGTCAGATTCCTCTTGATGACTCTGCTTTTGAGCAGCAGCTTGGCAATCAGTGTTTAGAACTGTTTCTAAGTCCTTAGCAGTGGATAAAGCAGGTTTTTTATTAAAACCTGCCAAGGTTTAGTATTACTGTTATGTGTTTCATATTGTAAACCATCAGCTTCGTCAGTGAAGGGGAAGCTCCTGCACTTCAGGGAAGGAATTTTACAAGCAGGAAAACTTTGCAGTCTGTGCCATTGTAGTGCCATTGTTCTCGGTCTCAGGTATGTGTCTGTGCATATTCCCATCACACTGCTCTGTTCAGGACAGAGATTTCTTTTATCCAAACCATTCTCTGTGTCTCAGGGCAGGAGGACTACGACCGGCTGCGACCTCTTTCTTACCAGAACACAAATGTCGTGTTAATTTGTTACGATGTCATGAACCCCACTAGCTACGACAACGTAGCAGCCAAGGTAAGAGCCTCTCCTAATTGCTTCAGCCTTCTAAATGAATTACAGACACCTGATATATGACAAGATGTCAGATTAAAAATGCTGATGCTTTTAGTGTCCTGTACCCTGGGTGTGTAGATGCACGGATCACTCGTGGTGTGCTGAGCTGCAGGTCACAGACCTCAGACCTGGAGCTCAGCTCTCCTCGGCTCAGAAATGCTCAGAACTGGGGTTGACCCACACTAAAGAGATCAAACAGCGGTGGTGAAATCACTGCTTTATCTGTAGTGATGTCACACGACCAACATTGCACACGAGCATTTTAGAGTCAAGTTGACTTCCATCACATGCATATTTAACACAGGAGAGAGACGAGAGCAACCAATTGTCCCTAGTGGGATTTCTGTAATGCTTCAAAGCAGAAGTTAGTGCTCTTGTACACAGTACCAGCAAAACAAAGCAAGACTTGGTCTAAATTCTGTTTTAAATACAACTTTAGAGGATCTTGTCTGACTTTAAACAGATGTTAAATAGGGATTTTGGCCTAGTGACAGATGCCACTGTGTTTTTATACAGCAGCTGACTTTGGGTAGGACTTGTAAACATTTCTGTAATGTAAACAGTGCACGTTGGGCTCCCACCACTGGATAAACCACTCCAAAACCCTGAAATTGCAGCTTATGTTAAACG
This sequence comes from Lophotriccus pileatus, assembly GCA_035583135.1. Lineage (NCBI taxonomy): Eukaryota > Metazoa > Chordata > Aves > Passeriformes > Tyrannidae > Lophotriccus > Lophotriccus pileatus. The sequence continues at coordinate 10,589,155 of JAWWES010000037.1, forward strand.
CTGGCTCCGCTCTTTGGCTTTGATTTGTTTTGATTTCGGGCAGCAAACCCAAAAGCCAGCTGTAAAAGCTTTGTTTCTCTACCCCCAGTGGTACCCCGAAGTGAACCACTTCTGCCGAGGGGTCCCGCTCGTGCTCATCGGCTGCAAGACGGACCTGCGGAAGGACAAGGAGCAGCTGCGCAAGCTCAGGGCCTCCAAGCAGGAGCCCATCACTTACAACCAGGTAAATGCAGGGGGATTTGGAGGGGTGGGTGGCCCCTTGGCAGGAGGTGAAGCACACAGTGGCACTGCCCCTCACCAGGACGATCCCAGACGCTCCAAAATTAGGTGATCACAGTGCCCACCCAAAGGAACGACTGACAGCCAGCGCTGACAGGGGGCTCTGTAAGTCCTTCTTGGAATGGCCAAATCACCATTTTTACTCTGCCAAAGTAAAGAGAAATAAGAGCATTTTGCATATTGTGGGGCATCTGAAAGGACACTACTACCTACATATTTTATTCTCGCTACGTGTCATTCTTATTTCCTTTCACGGCTGGGTTATTACTGTTACAAATTTGTAAGCCTTAACAAGTTTGCTGGACTCCCTTCATAATTTTTATTAGCCTACATTGCAGCCATCACTGGTGCTTTGATCAGAGTTAGGATAAAGACTGGAGATGGTAGAACACACGTTACAGGATTAAATATACTGACTGTTCTGGAATAAACGTGGTTTGCAAACTCTATTTAAAAATAAGTCCTTGCAAGGAAAATAGCGAGAACATCTGCAAGGCTTCTCTAACACTAGAGGCTTCTTTGAAGTCTCTAAAGTAATATTAAAAAACCTGCATATTATCAAATGTTTTTAAGCATTTTGAAGCAGGTGAGACTAATAACTAATGTTACCTCACCAGTATAGCTGTCCTAGGTACAGGAGAAAGTGATGGAACAGCTTGTCCCATGTCACACAAGACCTTTCTGCTCTGGTCTTCTACTTCTTTTATTTTTTGTTGTTTTTTAAAACTACAAAGCCATCCTTCTCCTCTCACCTCAGAGCAGCAGCTTTTGGACTGTTTGAGACACACGTCCAGGGAACAAGGTCAAGTGCGCTCCGACCTTGAATGAATCACCACTTTTGCTAAACAGCATGAAAATAAACTGCTACTGCATCACCACAAAACCATGCTGGGCCTTTTAGTTTTGTCTCCCTCGCACACAAGATGAGATCCCACCCTGTCACTGTGATCAGCTGCACGTTGTCCCTCATTTGCACCAGTAACTCCCTCCATCACCCTCGCAAGTGCGGCTCGGGGCGAACAACAGACACTTCTGGCAGGTCTGCTGAGGCTCCATGCAGTTGAATTCAAGGGCCCACAGGATGTACAGACTCTGTCTCCACTTGTGAGCCCTCCCACTTGGTTTTTCTCCCCTGAAATATGCACTACCTCAGTCTTTTACAGCTGGTGGCATCTTGAGTCACACGACATGATGCTTCCAATGCCAGGCACAGAGGAGCTGAACAGTCTCTGCCAGCACTGCAGCTTGCAAACAACTGGAAGGAGACAAACTGCTTAAATATGAAGACAATTCCCCCTATACAAGCCCAAGTGCTCAAGTGACTCCCCTCCCAGGGCTTATAATGAATAAATGCAGCCTGTGAGTCGTGGGTTGCAGACCTGGAATTCACAGTAAAAGGCTCACAAGCATTCAACCCGGGGGGCTGGCTCTGCACTGACAATAAAAGGATCACAAGCAAAGTAAGAAATGGCTGTGTTTTGTCTGCAGTGATTTCACAGAGCCAGGATTGCATGGAAATGTTTTTGATTCGAGTCTGTTCCCATTGCATGCATTTGGGTGAGGCTGGGAAACACAGGCTCCCATTTGTGTATATGAGGATTTTGGCTGGGCCCTTGTGATGCTTCAGAGCAAAAGCCAAGGTTCCTGCATGTTGCACCAGCAGAACAAGGCAAGGCATCAGTCCAGACTCTGTTCTTGCATGTGACATTCATTACTCAAGGTGACATCACAGAGTAGTTAAGGTCAGGCCTGAAAAAAATATCGCCATGTAGACATCTTATCCTCACTTAAGTATCTACCTCAGCAATTAGTTTAAAGAAATTCAATACTGAGAATATTTTTGTGCTATCAGGACTCTGCATGTTAAGAGTCTCTAGTGCTCTGAACTCTTAGGCCAAGCTCTGGATCAGCACAGCGGAAAAACCCCAAGTTTATTTACAGTGCTTCAGTATATTACTAATACCACTCACTCTGGCACTGCAGAGGCAGCTTCTTTCTTCCTGACCCTGTGATATAAAGATCTCCAAAATAATTCCCATTTCTTCCCATCTCACCTTCCTTCTCTCACCCACCAGGTTTACATCTTTTCTTACCTTTTTTCTTTTTGTTCTTTCCAGGGAGAGGCAGCTTGTCAGGAGATTAACGCAGAGGTTTATCTGGAATGCTCAGCAAAATGCCGTGAAAACATAGAAAATGTTTTTAAAGAAGCCACAACCATTGCACTGAATGCCATGAAAAAAGCCAAGCGCCACAGGAAAAGGAAAGTGTGCTCAGTGTTATGATCTGGACTGCACAAGAGCCAAGAGGTTCAGGTTTTATAAATAGTTTAACTTTAAAGACCTTTTTTATTTTTTTTTCATTACATGTTTGTATTCCTAGAACAATTTTTATTTTAAAATTTTAATTATTTTTAGTATTTTTGCACTTTTGTTACGTTGTTCTCCAAGTTTTCGAAGCTCTTTGTCACAGTTAACTGATGCTGTGTGCCTCTGCCCATCTGGCTTTTGCTTCTAACTGCAAACAACTCACTATTTAAATTGCAATGAACAGCAACTGCTACTGTATGACTTACTGGCTTTTTTATTCCTCTGCAAAATAATTGTGGCACGTTATAGCTACAATTTGCTGTCTTTTTCAAGCAGAAGAGCCAAAAACCCACATATTTTAGAAGTAGTGATATTTAAAGCAGTTTATCAGGCACCTTTGAAGAGACAGAAAAGAAGTTTTGTTTAACTATAACTGTATCTTGTACAGATTTTGTGCAACTTTATCCTCTGCTGGTTACATGAGCAGCTGGTGAAAAACTCTCTTTTGGAGCAAGCCATCATTTTTGCTTTACATGCAGGGTAAAGAGAACTTGATCCTTGAAAAATCTTTTGTTCATTCTTCTCTTAACTTTCTTTGATTTAATTAAGGCTTGTGAATCCCTACGAGCTTAAAATGGAAAATTAAAAACAAAAACCAAAAAACTGGAAGCTTGTGGACATGTTTGACTACAGAAAAATCTTGAATGGCGCAGCCTTTTCTCCACAAGAAGAGATCTGACAGTAAAGAAACACAGCCACCCATCACCTTCCCCAGTACAAAACTGCAACACCAACGCCCAGGAAGTGACCACATTTACCATCAGCTCCCGTGGAAACCTCTCAGGGTTCTTTAACCTGAGTTTCTCGTGCTGCAGAACTCACGTTACTCAGCCCTGCAGAACCAGCTCCGCTCCTCAGATGCAGCAGGTTCCAGCATTGCTCTCAAAATAAAGCAATTTACATTTCATAAACCGGGAGTCCAAAGGCTTTAAAAACCTCACGGGGTGTGCAAAATTCAACATAACAAGATACAGCCCAGCTGGTGTGAAAGGTGTTGAAAATATTCAAATTGCAATTCACTGCTCGTGCCCACAGGACAGTGACACGGCAAAGGCGATTTTGCTTTGTTTGATGGAACCACTTCCCTCTGTGCTGTGTCCCTGTTTCCTCATGGACACGTTTAGGGGCACAAGGGCACCGAGTTCAGACATGCCCAAGGATGTGCCCAATCTGGGTTTTGTGCTGGCTCAGAGGGAACCTTCCCCACTGAGAAAGGCACAGCCCAAGGCAGCTCAGTGCTGCAGCTGGCTGAGGATGCACAGACCTTACAGCCCCCAAAACAAGGGTCTTCTAATGAGCAAGTTTAGGCTGAAGCAGCACAAGGGGTTTAGCAGGATGGCAGGCACTGTTTGTCCCCTGCCACCCTCCTGAACCAGTGCTTACAAGTGCAGCATCTGAAGACAGCTCTTAATATTTCTGTCCTCCTCTTTCCAGAAGGCTGTTTCAAAAACCAACCCAAGGGCAGTGTGTGTGTTACTAAAAAGGGGCTGAAGCAGCTGCATATTGAATGGTTTATTTTAGGTCCTTTCAGGCCTAGACAGATGACTCGATCTCCCTGGAAAAGGGATAGCAGACTTCCCTGCCATTTAAAAACCGCTTTTGCTTGCTTGATTTTGTTTTCTAAGGAGGATTTCTCTTCTTTAAACAGCTTTTTAGAAGTGTATATAGCAGCAGTATGGTACAAAGATGAGCACTTTCTTTTCACAGTACACACAGGTTTAGTATTGCCACTGAAAATATGCCTTAAACAAATGCCTTGAAAAACAGCATTCGCTCTGTACTCCTGATCCACCCAGAGTGTTCATAACATAATTGCAAATTCAATTACCAGAATTTAAATAATAAAACTGGAAAGTGTTAAATATCATTCCAGAATTGGAATTACAGTAGATCCCACATTCTCCCAACGCTGGCGCTTTGCCAGGCAGGTGCATGCTGCTCTATATACAGAAAAAAAAAAAATAACAGAAGCAAACCTGTTTTATATTAAATATACATAAATAGCAGGACTGCAGACTGGAGAGCCATGCTTGAGATAATACTGAGTCTGTGCTGGCAGAGTCCTTTGCCGAACACGGGGAGAGATGAGTCCTCCCGAGCCGATCCGTCCGAGCTGGGCTTTAGCAGGATCTGTCCCAAACCCAGCCCTGCTGCAGGCAGAGGGATGCACACTATGAGTGGGGAGGGGGTTCACAGCTTCTTCACTTTGTCTTTGTTTTTCTGGAGTTTAGTGTGCACCACTTTGAGAGTAGTGAGGAAGTTCCCGAGGAAGAGCAGCAGGAAGGTGAAAGCCAAGACAAAAACCTGAGAGGGGAGAAGCAGCTGCATTTACCACTTTTTACTATTTCAACATGGATTACATTCAACACTGCTGGACCCTACTGGACATAGAGCAGCCCCTGTGCTGCGTTATCCTGAAATATTTAACTGGGGTCAGATGCCCAAATGTCTTTCAGGATGTGGTTAAACACCCCCTCTCCCCCCGCTCCGTGCTTTTTCCGAGCAGAGCCAACACGCACCTGCCATTCTTTGCACTCCTCGTGCCTTGACAATCCAAAAAGCGTGATTGCATTATATAGCTGCCAGAACTGCAAAGGCATACAAAAACAAAACAAAAAAAAAAAGGCAATTTCATTACTAGCAAAAAAGAAAATGAAACCCCAGAAAGATTTGTCGTGGGTACCTGTGACCCAAAGCACCTTCGTGTGGTGCTGCGACGCCGCACCCGGGGGAGAACGGGACTGCCCGACTTACATGCCCGAAGAACAAGAAGGGAAGGAGAAACGTCAGCCCCCGCCACATCCAGGACTGAAATCCTTCTGGAAAAGGTTGACAAACAGGGCAGAGTGTGAGCACAGGAGAGCCAGGACTGGAGCTGTAGCTCTTCCCCACCCAGATCACCCCACAAGGGCTGTTCCTGTCCTGCTCTGCAATAACCAACCAAGCTGAAGGTGTGATAATGGAAGGAGGATGAGGATGGGGGTGACCAAAACCTCTCTCTTGACCCCCTCAAAAGCTGACAGAAATCAGATCCCTTGGCTCCCAACCCTCTGAGGGTTTATCCCAACTCCCTGAGGAGAGGGATAAAAACCTTGACCCCTTCCTGCCTTGGGCCACAGGCAGCAAGGCAGGGGGTGAACCTCTGCAAAGCTCACTCTAAAAGGCCACACAGCCCTCTCCCTCCCTATCACTGCATCCAAAACCCGTGCCAAAACTGTGCAAAGAAAGTATTGCAGCAAACCTCACCTACTGTAAGGTCCAAGTGGTTTCTCTCCCCCAAAGCCCGGAGCCTATAGAGGCAGCCCCTTTGGTAATAATACTGTAGGAACTGAACACAGCCTGGAGAAGGAGAGAGAAAACATCACTGCTTTGGCTATTCTGAAGTATGATAAATATCAAACTACTTCAATAATGTTTAATCCAAGAGCATTTAATTATTGCTTGTATTTGTACACTAACTTTATATTCCTAGAGTTTAATACTCCAGTATTTACCAAACAGAAGTGTTTTCTTCTAAACATGTAAGACGCAAAATTACTTTATCCTGTGAATTAGCAAGGTAAGAAATACTCACTCTGAAATATTGAAAATGCTAAAAATTGACTGCGAAACATCTGATACATGAGTCCATCCGGCCTGGAAGCAAAACCCAGGGGAGGTCCATTAGTTTGCTAAAAGCACACGACACGGTGCCCTTCCCCTTCACCACCAAGCCTCATCCCATTAGCAAACGAACCAGCAGCTGGTACCCAGCCCATTCCACCCCACTGGGAGCCCAGGGAGGTGCTACAGCCACACAGGAGACACTCTCATTGATTAGGTTTCCCCTCTCCAACATGTATAAATCTCTTTGCCATTATCACAGTTTTCTTTAGGCAGCAAAGCCACTGAGCATCATCTGCATCGAGAATCTGAGTGGTGGAGGGCGTGGTTGTTCATTGTCCTGAGGGCAGTTCAGGATAGATGGAGGACAAGGGATCTTCTCCTCCAGCAACTACATCATCCTCTTACAATTTCTAATAATTAAAACGATTTTTATTAATTAACTAATCAGCTCATGCCCAAGTTGAGACAGGTTGAATGGGGGCCATCCATGGGGTGCATCACTGGGTTTTCTGACACGACCACCCACTGCAAGGTGACCTGCATTTTTGGCTTTAGATTCTGTAATCAGGGTTTAATAAAACCTTCATTTTGTGGTGTCCTTCCTCTACAACAGCAAAGTGATGCTTGTTTCCTTACTTACAGAGGCTTTGCTACCAGCACCCCAAATACATTGTAGGGTTTGTGTTTCTTTCTTTCCTTTTTTTTAAACCAGCAATGTAAATACAAACTTGCAGTGTTGTATTTATCGCTGGAAACATTTGTAACATCAAACAAATATTAAGTCTGATGCTCTGCCATGAGCCCATGTGGCCACAGCTTCCCAGTCACGCTGAATTTGAACGCTCAGATGACATAAACACCGTGAAACAGGCTTGAAGCACCTCGAGCAGGCGAGAGCAGACTCACCACGTCAACATCACTCCAGACAGGAATGTGGAAACGTAGTGATGGGACACCCACCAGCCTTTGATCCTGACAAAAAAAAAGACAAACGTGGCAGTTAAGACAAGAAACATGGATTTCAGCACTTCTGGGAACTGCAGCTTCTCACTCCCCAAACTTCAGGTGGCCACATCTGCCCTGGGAAGCAACCAGGGGAGGGGGATGGAGACAAGACCCTGCAGAGAGGCATCAGCATCTCATATTTGCTGGGCTTCAGTGCCAAGCTGAATCCCCTTTTGTCTCTTGTTTTTCTTTTCAGGACATTTCATGCCCTCCATGGGCTTTGCAGGTGGCACTGTACCTTGATCCATTGCTAATGAGAATGCTTTCCCGTATCGTCAGCGTGCAGTAATACCACACTAACAGGAAGTTAAACACTTCATCTGTCACCCTGTTAAACAGAAAAAAACAGAGTTATATAAAAAAGAAAAAATCCTGTTCGTTATAAAGATACATTTTAAAAAGCCCTATTTTTCCTTCCTCCCCTTGGTGGGAATGAAAACCTGCCCAAGTGAGGCCACAGACACGAAGCCCCAGTCCTGAACGTCTCCAACCCACAGGCAGAACTGCACACACACAGCACTTGAAGGGTTCGGGGCCTTTTCCCCGCCCTGGGAAGTGCCCTGTGATATAACACTGCAGATCCTGAGCTGATAAGCAGGTATGCAAGGATGACATTAAGTCCTTCTGAAGGAGAGAAAGCACCATGGAGGCAGAGGATGATCCAATTTGGAAAGGCATTTCCAGGCTAATTCAGTGAGGAGATTTCCATGAGATCTATATAAATCCAATCAACTAAAAGAACGAAGAGCATTATGCTCTGAAGGGGAAAAAAACAACCCACCAAAACTTTATTTTGCCACTTGCAAAACTCCTGAAGCCAAGAGGACTTGGGTCCCTCTGTACAGGGCACCATCATTCCTGGTTTGCATTCACCCAGACCCACAGAGACCTCAGGGAAGCTCCTGGCTCCAACACCTTCCTGGTTTTTAAGCAACACTGAATACTGGAAGCTTGTTGGTGCTCAGACACTTATCACAACCTGGAGATAACGTTTCAGGTCTGATTATTTCATGCAAATCCTCTCTCGCTGCCTCTGCAAACCCAAAGCTGCAGCACAGGGCCTGGGACTACCCATGAGCAAAAGCAACTGCTTGTTCCCAAGCACAGCATCATGCCAGAAAAAAAGGAATCAGGAAACATGTTGTTGGACTCCTCTCAGTTACAAAAGACTCCCAAAAGAGTTTAAGAAGGCAAAACAAGTACTTAAAATACAGACCCTGCCAGAGTTGAAGAGGTGCAGAAGGTGTCCTGCTGTCCAACTGCCCAAAGCCTGAACACCACCAGAGTCCCTCTCACCGTCCTCAACAGGGCATAAGTCAGTTCCAACCCAGCACATTTTTATTTAAAATACTTCATTAAAAGTAAAAACACAGCTTACCTATAGTGCAGAAAAAACCTGCAGGCAACAGCCCCGAGTAACAAGATTATTGTCAGATAAAGTTTGAACTTCTCATACTCGTCCTTGTAGGCAAACCTGGAAGGGAACAGACACTGCTTATGGACACAAACGGGTGTTTGACCACAATGGGGCTCCACTTCTTTCAAACCAGACACAAATCCACATGCCAAGCCCAGAGACAGAGATTTTGCTGAAACACTTAGAAAGGCAGCAGAAAGGCAGAGTTCTGCCTGCAGGGAGGGTCTGTTCTGCTGCAAGACAATGACTTAACTCCACTGGCTGGTTTCTGGGTTTAAAATATATACAGATTTAAAATATATGCATCCCCATTTTCTGCAGCACTCTATGCCTAGAAGTAACAATACCATTTTTCATTGCAAAAAGACCCCACCCTTACAATTAGACCACAGGCTGGACTTCAGTGCAGACCCACAGCTGGCCCCAGGGAACCCAAATCACATGTGTGGGAACACTCACTCACTTTGCTTGGTTACTCAGGAGAGTTACATTCACGTTTCCCAGCACCAGATTCAAGTACAGGCTGGAAGACAAAAACCAAGAGCAGACCCAACTAAGTTGTTTTATTTGAACACCCCAGGATAACCTAGACTGAGTTAATGAGACAATGTCTCTGCCAAAGCCTCATTTGCTGGAGGTTTTTAATTAAGGCAAACTGGAGGGATGGACCACAGAAGAGGATTTAAACATGGGAATACTGGTCAGCATTTCCAAGAAGTTAAAGAGGAGGTTTATTTTCCTGGTCCCTTTTCTGCTCTACAGTCTAAGGGTGAGATAAGTAAAGTGCACTCTCCAAATCCAAAAATAACAGGGAGGAACTGGAAGAAAAATTTCTGATAGAAACTTCTGAGGGGCTGTGGCATCACACAGAGCTTGACAACTGTCACAGACCTGTCCTGACAACCCCTCTTGAAGGGAAGTATAAATTTAAAGCTGGTTGAACTGCACAATCCCTCAACAATGCAGGTTTACTTTCATTTTAACAGAAAACCTGCACTGCCCACACACAGAGTGCATTTACATACACTCACAGCTCATGAATTCTGTGTGCCACTGACACAGCAGCTCAGCAAGAGATTTATGACTAATCCAATTTTACATGTCTGTCTTCAACGTGCACCTTATCCTTCAGGAACAAACCGCTGAGAACACTTGGAAAACTCAGCCTTCCCGGCGCGTGCACCTCCCCGGGGAGCACGTACCCGTTCTTCTTCGGCAGGTAGGCTTCCATGTCAAAGAAGGCATTCTGCCTCTCCTTGATCTGGCTGCTGATCTCCTGAATGAGAGCAAACTCCTCAGGACTCGCTCTGGGCTTGCACCTGCAGCAGCACAGAAACAAGATATTCCTGTTCACGTTATTCCTTTTTATTTAAAGGGAAAACAATGCTGTCATAAAATCCACGCTGTTAAAAAGCTGACTGTGTGAGGTGATGCCATCGTGCACTTTGCTCCTGCATTTCTGCGGCACCATTTGGTTCACCATGGCTTTATTTCACTGCCAGGTTTATGCTACTGAAAGTTACTTCAACTAGCTGGTTTATAAATCAGCTCAGTGACAGGACTGTGTGCTCTTCCCTAACAGAGCACTTTGGGAATTTTGTGCTTTTTTGTAGGATCTCCTTCCACCTTGGGAACTTGGGAAGTGCTTTCACACACTGCCCTTGCCGGGGCTGCAGCTCTTCAGGTATGAAATACTGCAGGATGTAACAGGACAGAGAGCTGATGATTTACTGGCAAACTGTGGTTTTAGCAATTAATGTAAAACAGAGAGCAATGTGCAGCAGAACCAGCAGCCCGGGGTGTTGGAGGTGCTGTACTGAGACCTGCACACTAGGAATTCAGCCTGTGGCTCCTGGGGATCAGCCAAGCAGCCAGAGACAGCTCCCTCCTGTAAATCCACCCAGGGGTAAGTTACACCTCCAGGTTCAAGGACTGATGTTCCTCCTCCAGTTGCAGCCTATGCAGCAAAGCTTTGCTCACCTGACAAAACCCACAGACCAAGAGCTGCAAGGACACACTGCAAGGATGAAACCCACACTGGCTCCCTCAAAATCCTTTGTTTACAGGACTCCATCCAGTTATTAATGTTTGACCTGGTTACAATATGGAGCAACTTCAGCACTGCAACACACACTGTATAGTAAAATGCTAAAAATCCAACCATTTGAGCCCTTTGGGAAGGAGAACCACCCCATCCCAGCCTCCTCCACCCTCCAGGTCTCCCTTACCTTTGCAGGCTGTGTTTCAGATCCTTTAGTGTCTTCTTCTGCCTGTGTATGGAGCTGCTGCAGGCTGTCTGCAAGCTGGTGACTTCTTCCAGTTTCTGCCTGTAAACTTTGTGTGTTTCCTGCAGGAGAAGAGGATACAGTTGGTAGGAATAGCCCTTCTAGGTTACTCATGGCATTTGGTCCTCCCCTCAAGGCAAGCAAGCAAATCCCCTTTTTTGGGAGTCAACAGGCACCCCTGCAAACAAGCAAGGAGGGGGCAATGCCAAACCAGCACAGATCCAACCGGGCTTAAATGGACACTGAGGAAATTCCTGCAAGAGGAAAAGCATCTACACTCATCTAATTTCCTCTTTCTAATGAGCTTTCCCACTCAGGAGCTCCTCACTCCCATCCCACCCTGCAATGAAGCCCCTAATCCTTGAATCTCCTAATCCTCCAATCTCCTAATCCTCCATTTGATCCTGATCCATACCCATCAAATGGGTGGCTAAATCACAGAGCAGGCACTCCAATTTCACAGCCAGATTAAATCTGGGGCGAAAAAGATGATGTGGACCTAAAGGGGAGGAAAGAGAAGACACAAATCCAGGCCAGGGGATTTAGGCACCTCCTGGCCACCACTGCCATCCCAACCCTATGGATGTTCAAGCAACCTACTGCCCCATACTCTGGTGTAAGAGGGCTTGGGAAGGGCTCACCAGGCACCAAGCAATGACCTCTGAGCCAACTTTAAGATCTATAATGACTTGGAAACCAGAGTTTGCAGAGCTAGTGCCAAGAGACAGCGTGGGTAACACGGCTGTTGGCACGGCTGCTTCATCTACCAACACATCAATGACCACAGAAAACTCCCACTGCTTTTCCCAGAGCATAAACATGGTGGTAAAACCACACAAACCAAATCGTTTCTCTCCTTTGTCAGGACCCAGCTGGTAAATGTTCATTATTTACAAGGACAAACCAAAACAAGCTCCTGCATCTGATCTAAAGACCTTCATAACCAAACTAACCATGGGCAGGCACTGCAGCTCTCACTGTTTCTGGATCACTTTGGCTTTGCTTGGCAAGGGCAGGACTTCAGGGCTCCCTGGATTGCAGAGTAACTCATCTTGCTTCTCTAGATGTCACGCAACAACATCTTACAAAAGGCTGATTCAAAGGGCGTAAAAAGCTCTCTGCCAAAAAAGCGTTCCAGTATTTATTGAAAACACGAACAGGCGAGTTGAGAGCTGGTAGATTTTACCCCCAGCCAAAAACATCAGGATAATTGTGTGAAAATGACACTGTTGTTTAGAAGAACATAACATTTGCTACAAGTGGGGTTATTTATTTGCCAAGAGAGATGAGTGCTTACAAGGAGACTCACTGACAGCAGGGTCCTAATCCAAATCTGGTGACATGTTCATACTCAGGGTTTAAATTAACAAACTGTTGCAGAGCAACTTGCATTTTTTCCCATGTCCCTGCCCCAAAACTGAAACACCCCACAACCCTGAGCTCTGTCTCAGAGATGAGGCGCTGCCCTGGCAACCCAAACAACAAAAACCTGCAGATGTGGCTGGTTAGAAGAGCTTTGCAAACCTGGATGTCCCCAAGACAGTGCTCAGTGCTGCTGTACAGCAGCATCAGCCCCTTCAAAGCCCCCAGGCCCAAACACAAGCACAGCCCCCCGTGCCCTGTGCCAGCCAGCACAGCAGGGCAGGAGCTACAGCCAGAGTCCAAGGTCCTCCTTGGCAGGAGGAAGATGCAGCCCCTGACCCAGAACTTACAACTATAAAATACAACACGAGGCAGGAGTGCAAAGAAACACAGATCATTCTGCCCCAAGGGGACCAGCACTGCTCCCAACACACCAAAAAAAGTCAGACCACCACAATTTATTTTCCTTGCTGGCATTGAAAGGGAGGTTTTAGTGGGGGTGACCAGAGTACCTTGGGAAATACCCCCAGAGAGCTCCTTCAAGCCATGAAGAGCAGCTCCTGCATGGCCCTGGACCAGCATTTCCAGCTGGAGATGAGAGTCAGGGCAGCCAAAAAGGGTGCTGACAGGAGGAGATGCAGGCATGGAGGGGGTCAAGCTGCTGCTGGGGAAAACAGGCTCCTCAGGAGCAAGAGATGCTGCAAGGGCATCCAGAAAGCCACGTGCAAGGGCAAGTAGGAGCGGGCACCCAGATGGAAGTACTTTCTTACTCTAGAATTGGGGTTTGACTTGAAGCCAGTTCAGGAGTTACAGGACCTTCCTCCAAAGCACATTTAAGCACCACCAGCGTCTCCTGGAGCTGGAGCAGAGCCATGACCTCTCTGTTCCCCTCTTTTGCAACACATAAGAACTCCCTGATCATGGATGTTATTCCAGCTTTTACACCTCGTGCCACCAGCAGCTGCCACCCCATGAGAGGCATTTCCACTTTCCTTTCACAGGTGGGGAAACTGAGGCAGGGACAAGTTACTGACATTTTGCTGTGGTTTAGGTCAGACTCGGGTGCTTGGTGAGGACAGTCAGCACACACAGCAAACAAGTGACCAACAGAACCACGCCAGCTGGTCTCCCCCAGCACCCAGCCTTGCCTTCTGCTAACAGACATGCAACCTGAACGGACTTTTAATTAAGACAACGAGCTAAATCTGGAAATCACACTTTTTTTCTTGTGTACACGTTCTGTTTAACAGCGTAAAAGAGGCTGAAACAGGCTCCAGAGTGAGAACAGCCGGTTGTACTTTAAAAGAGGCTTTAAGATTTAAAGCACGTGTATAGGTGCAGCACTGCTGACATGCAGGGAGAGGAAGGCTTCTGGAGGTAAAAGCATCTTGCAGAACAGCTCTTGGCCCCTGCTCTGAGGCCTTTCTGTCCCTTAGGGCACTTTTGCGAGACGGAAAAACAGCACCTGAACCCTTTGTACCCCATCACGGGAAATCAAACTGTGCAAGAAGCTGGCAGGACAGGCGCTGCCTCCGCTGTTCTTTGTGCCGTGCCATGGGTGCACAGCCACCCCGGGTCCCCCTTTTCCATCCTTGCTCCGCCAGCGGGAAACGCGGCACCACGTCCCCCCAGCGCATCCTCAGAGGTAGCTGGGGCATGGTTCGGTCCGGGATGTCCCAGATGTGCTCGTAGTATCTGCCTGGGGTACCGGGTGTTTCTGCCCCGCAGGGATGCGCATCCCCGCACCGCTCGGCATCCCGCGGGCACCCCGCGGCCAAGCCCCGAGCACGCGTGGCCGCCCCGGGCGGGGCGGGGGCGACCCTGCGGGGCTGCTCCGGGGTCGAGGATGCGGGGGGGGGACTCCAGCCGCGCTCCTGTCGGCCCCCCTGCCAGCCTGGGAGCGCGGGGGGAGATCCGGGGCCGGCCCCGCGACAAGATGCGGAGCAGAGCCGGGGAAGGGCAGCGCGGGAGAAGCCGCAGCCGCGCGGCCGGGCGAGGCATCGCGATGTCCCCGCATCTCGCCGCCGCCCGGGGAGCCGCACCCCCGCAGCGCGCCCCGCTCACCTGGAGCTGCCGGAACTCCTCCTCCAGCTCCCGCCACTCTTCCCGGCCCCGCTCCAGCTGGTCCCTCATGGCGCGGGGCCGCGCCCGCTCCCCCGGCCCGCGCCGGCGCGCGCCCCCCGGCCCGCGTGCGCCGCTGACGTCATCGCGCGCGGTCACGGGCGCGCGCGCGCGGGCGTGCTCTCGCGAGAGCG
>JAWWES010000037.1:10603776-10631530 GCA_035583135.1 Lophotriccus pileatus
CCCGCGCGCGCGCGCCCGTGACCGCGGGGCGGGAACGGCAGGTGAGGAGGGAGCGGGAGCGGGAGCGGGGCTTCCCTCAGGGCAGGGTCACCCTCAGCTGAGGGCTCCCCTCAGCCAGGGATCCCCTCAGCTGCTGCCACCCGTCCCCCCACCGCTCCCCTCCTGGGGACCCTGCGCCTCTTCCCAGGTCCCCTCATGCAGTGGCAGCGCCTGAAGTGCTCATGAAGCATCTTCCTTCCCCTCAGGGGTGGGTTGTCACACGTGGGGCTGAGAATGGCCACAAACCCCTCCATGCACAGGGACGGCCCTCTCTGAGGGACCTGCTGGCTGAGGTGACCGCCCAGCCCCGCAGCTGCCTGGGGCCCGGCCACGCGTCCTTAATGTCAGAGAAAAGGGCAGGAATATTCCCGATCTCTTTATTATTACAATAATAACCCACTTATGGGCTGGGTTGGCCAGCTGGGAGCAGGGCACTGTGGCCTTTGGGCACAGCCCTGCCCCAGGGAGCTGCTGGTGAGCGGAATGTGGAGCCCCCAGGGCAGGGAGCGAGGCCTGGGAGATGTGAAGGCTGGAAATGTTGGCACCGCGCTTCTTGTCCTGTGGGTTTGTTTGAAAGGGTGGAAATAGGCAAAGAGGAAGAAAAAGGGAAGGGGAAGGAAGCAATTAAAAAAAATGGTACAGTGGAGAGGGGAGGAGTGAAGCCAAAGTAAAAATGCAAATACAATGCTGTGTTTTCATGGGGAGTGTGTGTGGGATCCTGTTTCCTTGGATTTGTCATAAACAATTAAAAACATTGAGTGTAGAGACACTCCTCAGTGTTCCTGCTGTCCCTGGTCCTTCTCTAGGTCTATATTCACGCTCTTTGCTTGTTTTGTGTCCTTTTTGCACGTTCTTTTCATATGTATGTGGGTAAACACATAAAATGCAGTCCATGACCTGTTAACTGGTTTCCAGAGAAACCTGCTCAGAGCTTGCAGTGGTTGGGGATTTCTGCTGGTTTAGGAACCATCAAGGCCAGGGATGTTCCACTGTCCCTGCTGCTCCTCCAGTGAGGCCATGATCATCCAGGGATAAAGCACATCTGCTGTGGTAGTCCATGATAATCCTGAAGTAGAACAAACAACTAATCAATGCAGTAAAAATGTCACAGGAGTTTGCTGTGCCTGCATTAAATTTTCCCCATAGCATTTGTCCACCACCCCATGTAACAAGGCTTTATGTTACAGGAAGCCTGCATTTTGGATTACACAGTTTGGCAGGAAAAGTATCACATCTCGGATCACAGTTTTGATTCTGCACTGGATATTTGACAAAACCTTCCAGTTCACCTCAAGATTAGAGCACTCCCTACCAGCCAAATTATTTCTCCTTCCCTGGTGAAAATATTCCCTCCTTTTTTGCAGTTACTCTGTCAGTTCAGTTTATCACAGAGTCACCCCAAAGATGTAGCTGCATCTTACTCCTGGCTGTTGAGGGGGGGCTGAGGTGCTGACACCCTCATGAAGAGCTGGGAGAATCCAGATTGGACCTTATTTTCTTTAAGTAAAAGCATTTAAGTAGAAACACTTCAAACTGCTTGTGTCAGTCCTAACTTTCAGGGCAAGTTACTTCCAGGATGCATCATAAATTGTAAATAACCCTTAAAACTCTTCCTTTCACTGCTGAGCTATAAGCCTCAAAAGGGCTGAAAGCTCTTAATATCAGCCATGAATATTTGCCCTGGGTGTAATTCTGCAGCCTGATGACCTTTCTTTAGGGCTGTGGCAGGTGCTGTGTATACAAAGGCAGGAAATGTTGAGCATTTCCCACTCAGAGCTGTGCTGGCCCTGGAGCTCTCTCAGAACACCAAAGGATCACCAGACCTTTATTCCAAACTTTCCTGCCTCTCCCCTACACTTCTTGACAAGGAACAATTCTTATGCATGTTGTGGCTGTGTATAATTTTAACCTCAAAAGATTTTCTTCAACTTTTTAACTAAGTCATGCTGGTGTTAATATTCATTCAGGAGATGTGTATTTTCTTTAACACAGAAAACATGAAAGAATTTCACTGAACACCAGCAATGTGAGGGTAGCACAGTTGGCCTTACAGCTGGTTCTACATTATTTAATGCTGCACCATTACAAAACATTTCAGAATTACCTGTAATCTCTCTCCACCTCCTGAGAGATTGTAGCTGTTTGTTTAATCTCGTTATTTCAATCACATCTTTGTGAGTAAAACCAAAGCAAGATAAGATAACAGTGAGCCTTTTTTAACTGGATCTAGATAAATTGTTTATTATAGTTTATATAATTTTACTCAGTAAGAATGGAAACTACAGACTGTAATTAAATTGCAGACCTAAGTCATTGCACAGCAGATCTACAGACACGAAATTTCTGCTTTGTCTTTACCTTAATTAATCCCCAACTCATCAACCATTCACTGCCAGAGAACGTATCAAAGAAATTGAGTTAATAAATCAAGTTAAGGATCACAGTGAAACTGTGACTGTTTGTTCTTTTGGTGTTAGACTTTGTTGAGTACACGTGGTTATATATGTACAGTCACATGTGAGCTCCTTCCCCTCACCTTCCTCCACCCTGAACGCAAATTCCATTCATTCTTTTCTCTTAAGATAACTGAGGCTGTTTCCTTTGATGCTTTTTCCCTGTCCTAGAAATACAGATTCTTTCCAGCACAGCAAACGGGAAAGGACAAAATATAAATGCAGACAAGTCCCTGTTCTACCATCAGGTGTCAATAAGCCATGATAAATAAAATACTTGGCTCGTGTTTCAGCTGGAAATTGATACGGCTGATTCATCTTGTGTTCATCTGGAGTTATTTGTCAGTTAAGGAACAAATTAAGGACTTCAAGGGAAGCAGTAGCTGAAGTATGGCCAAATTTATCTGCCTCCAACAGTGCTGAGAGTCCTACAAGCTGCTCCACAGTTGGATGGCAAATAATTCTCAGCTTTGGGTGACTTCACTAATTAACATCATAACTCTACCTTTGAACCTCTATCTTGTTGCAGGTGGTTAAGTGGAGACCATTAGCTGTAAACCTGCAGCAACAGAAACTCACGGGGAGAGGGTATCTGGTGTCAGCTCCAAGGACTTCAGCCTTTCACTTTGCATGACTATCTAAGTGCCCCAACCTTCCAGATAACCCAGGGCTCTTACTCCGGGTTGTTTTGATGTAGAGCCAGCATGGTTTTTATCTTGAGAGAGCTGCTCCCAGCAAAAGGGAGGGAAGAGTTTTAAAGAAAGGCTTTCCCACAAGGAAAGGCTTTTCCACAAGGTTGCCTCTTAAGCCAGAGCCAACCAGTGAAGTTTGCACCTCGACCCTTTCACTTCAGTCCCTCCTAAATCCTGCTGGTAACAATTCTTAAAAGCAGAGTGGTGGGGAAGCTCCTTCAGCACTGCACCCACTCCCTGCTCATCCAGCTACACCCGACACAAGCTTGGTTGGAGTCCAAGACCCTCCCACCCCTTCCTCTGGCTTTTCTATTGAATGTAGCAGCAATAAAACACGCATCTGAGCATCCTACTTCCACAGTATGTTGTTGTCACATTCTTCACCTTTAAAGGAATTCCAACATATGTTTCTCTACATGCTTTTTCTCTATTTATTCTACGAAGTTCCCAGAATAAATTTAAATTATTGATTCTGACAGTTTTCTGTTGGTTTGGGCATTTCACTTGGGTGATTCCCCAAGCTTTGTGAGAGCAAACTCAGCTCAGAGCAGCTGTCTCCTTTCAGTGCAAAAATGATTGGTTTCTGACGTAGAATACTGAGGGCCTTTAGTTTTATGGGGGTTTTTTTTAAATCTTACTCTTCAGAATGAAAAAAATGAAGGTGCTTCATGTGTCACAGGGCCTTGCTCCAGAAAGGTGGGTTTCCAGGCATGTTTCCACACACATCCTCCCAGTGCTTGGTTTGCTCTTCACTCTGTCCATCCTGGAGGGAGGTGGAGAGCTGAAAGTCCGTGGCAACGAGCTGTGTTGGCAGAATAATGGGCTGAGTTAGAGCATAATTCACATGGATGGATTTAACAGCTTCCTTTCAGTCTTAATAAATGTAAGGTTTAATCAACTGCCAGACAACTGGAGCAACAACGGTGCCAACAGCAACAGAACTGAAGCCCTGCCATGCCCTGGTGAAGGAGGTTTTTCTGGTGCTCCTTAGTGTCAGTGACCAAAGTCTGTGAGAGTGAAACAAGAATAAAAAAACAACACACATACTCACAAAAAAAACCAGCCAAGAAGGGAATTTGAGACCAGATTTTTATGGAAAAGCCAGAACAAGAGGAATTGGATAAAGGAAAACCCAAATTCTCCTCCCAGTGCATTATAACTTGGATTTTGACCCTACTTATCATAGTGGCCGCAGTGTTGTGCCTTGAAATGACTGCTCTTGGGAGAGGGAAAGGTTTGGTTAGGGCATTTCTGGGGCAGTTCAGGTTCATATCTCACTCTCTGACTGAATTATATGGATTATATTCTAGGTATCTGGCACCCCTTTGTGCCCACATCCTACTTACTAATGGGGTTCCTTGTCTCATAATGAAATGACATTTTTAAAGTAAATTTTCTGTTCAGTGAGTCAAAAGAACTTTCTGATAAAGCTTCAAACATCACCACCTTCTCTTCAAGCTGGTCTAATTTTGCCTTTTTTTTTATGAGAAGAATACCCTTACATTTCCCCACTCTGTACCCTTGTAATACAAAAAGGTACAGAATGATATTAGCAAGTGACAAAATAATTAAGTGTGATTCAGATGTTCCTACCTGGACTGAGAAAATGGGAATCACACACAGATAAATGTCTCTGTGAAGCCTCCTTGGTGGGAGCAGGAGGGTATGTGATAACCCACTCTGGGACCATGGAACTAAAATAACAAACACACAGAGACCTGGAGCAAAAGGATTTAAAATAACCCAAAAATTGAGGCATCACCAACCATTTCCCTCAATCACATTCAGATATAGAGGTTTTCACACAGGCAGTTTTGGACCCCAATTTGTGCATTTTAATTTGCTAAAATGCTTTAATTTTTTTAAAGCCTTTATTGGTTTCAAATGTATATTGAGTTTCAAATATGTATATCACTTCTGGTTAGTAAAAGCTGTGATTAAGTGAGGCACAGTTTGGACTTGCAGTTCAGAAACCTCAGGCAGCCTGTGCTGTTTGAAAATAAACAACTGAAATGGTCTGAATTAGCTAATTATCTTAATTGCCAATTTCTCAGTTAAGTGCAGTGAAATATAGGGGCTGAAATATTAAAAATAATTAATACTTTTCCAGGAAGGGCTATTTTGGTTGTAATTTAAGGCTGTAGCTTTTGGGCTGCAATAAGCATTTTTTCTTCTCCCTCGTGGGTTTTTCTCATTTCCTCCCCAAACCCCTGTTCCCAACTCCAGCCCTTACAACTGACCACAGTCAAACACAGGAATGATTGTCTTCAGTAATTCTTGGGCTCTGCCCCAGACCAGAATGTGGATGAGTGGCAATAAGTCCTTCCTGAACATCTTCATCTCCTTCTTAAAAACAGGAAACATTTTCTCATGGATAAGTGTTTCCTAACTTGGTCAACTTCCATAGTTTTCTTTCTGGTCCTCCTGCTTTAAGAAGTCTGTAAGTTCCACCTCTCCCCTATCTGTGAATGGCAGCTGCCATCTTCCCAATTCATCTGATCCAGCATCAGAAATTCCATGTTTGTCTTTTCCCATGGGACAGATCTCCCTCCATCGTTTCCACACCAGCTCCTCTGTTGGCTGTGGAGCACCTCTTCCCTCCAGCCGCTTCATTTTCCTTCTCCACCTGATTTCCCAGGCAGTGGCATTGTCTGCTCTGGCTCCACGGGCCTCACATGTGTCATGGAAAATGGAATATTTGCCTTCAGTCACACTCACATTTGGGATAAGTCCATCCCTCTGTCCTGTCTGAGCGTGGACACAACATTTAAGCCACGTTCAATGCAACATTCACTGAAGATTGCAAACAAACACCCATCAGGGCAGCCCAGGCTGTGTCTCACCTCCACAGAAGCGGCTGCTTTCTTTTCATCACAAGATTTCCCACCTACCTCAACAGTTTAACCAGCCAGCCAGCAGAGCTGTGCACGAAAAGTGTGGCAAAAGGATGAGAATCAAATGCATTTGGCTCATGGGAGTCATAGGAGACCTTTGGTTTTATCCTAGAAATGTGCACAGTTAATTACCCATTAGGGAAGATTATTACAGACACCCACAAGGCCATAATGGCAATCCCTGCTCACTGTGGCTGTGGAAAAAATGTAATGGATGAGGGAATTAGTGTCAGGTTTATTCAGATTTCTCCTTCAAGACCTCTGATGTGCATTTTCAGGGGGTTTCTCCTTTCCTCTGACATTTTCAAGGCTGATTTATTAGTTACCCATCAGTGCTGTAATCAGTGCTCTAATTTCCAGCCTTCTGCTGCCGGGCGTAGGAAAAACCAACCAGAGGTGAAACACTCGTTGCTTATCAGCCCTTTGTATTCTGCTGGAATTCCTGACCTCAAAGACACGCAGCTCCGGAGCGCGGGGTGTGCTCCGGCCCCATCCGTGTCCCTGTCCGCCCGCCGCTCCGCTCGCTCCCCGGCGCTGCTCCCGCGGCCCTCGGCGCTGGAGTTTGGCACGTCGCTATGACGACCCCGCGGCTGCAGCAGGCAGCACCCAGCGGGCAGCAGCGCAGGTCGGTGCCCGCGGTTCGGCCCTCGGGGCGGGAGCGAAAGGACAGGGCCGAACGCGGGGGTGCTCCGCGAACGGCGGCTGGGGCTGAGCCCGCGCTCCGCTCCCGCCGCTGCCCCGGAGCAGCAGCAACAGGCACAGCCGTGGGGGTGAGCAGGGGCTGGGGGTGGCAAAGGGACCCCGGTGCAGGGCAGTGTCGTGGGGCCGGGTCACTGCGACGGCTGAGCTCAGTCGCGACATCCTCGGGGCCGGGTGACAGGCAGGGTGCACAAGGGGACACGGTGCAGTGGCAGGCAGGGTGCTGCCAGGGACAGTCAGCAGCCGCTTCGCTGCAGCAAGGTGTATTTTCCTCTTGCTATTCGTTAAGATGTAAGGCGGGAAAAAAAGAAAAAAAAGGTGTATTTGTAGCTCGGTCGCACTGCTCTGAAGTTCTGCGAAGAGCCAAGGGAGAAAATAGGCTTCCTGTAGGGCCATGCAAACTAAAGCTCCATTTTAGCAGAGAGTGGACAAAACTGGCAGAGCAGGATCTGGAGGAGTTCGCGGGGGTCTGTAAGAGCCTCAGCCCCAAGCGCAGCGGCGAAGCAGAGCCCCTGCCCTCGGCACCGAGAGCTGCAGCCGGAGCGGCTCTGCAGCGCCCGCCTCTCGCTGCCTGGCCGCGCCCTCGGAGTAGGTGGCTAAAACATCCAGGGCGGCGAATACCCACTGCGTTATCACTTACGCAAACCTGGCATCGCTGACGTAAATTTGGAAGGGGATTCAGCAAATAAAGGCGGGTCCCGACAGCCCGCATTACCCCGGGTGCTCTGCGCGGGCTGTGCCTCAGAGAGCCTGGAGAGCAGATGGAGGGGTGCTGGGACTGCCCCCGCAGCTGGGAATCCTCCCTGGAGTCTGTAAATCCTAAGCTTTGAGCTGAAGAAGTGCTCGGATGCGGTGGTGGGAGAGTGACGCTCCCATCTGGCAGGGGTAGTGAAAAGACTTCTCGTCAGAGCCGGCGTCGGGGTGCGTGCAAATAGCTGTATCTTGGCTCCTCTCCCCCAGCAGGAGGAGGACAGATGCAAGCAGGCAACGTGAGGCTCTGTGTCCTGCAAACCCTCAGCCCTTGGCAAACACCGCCAAGAACCCCCCTCCCCAGGGGCTGCAGCACCCAAAGGTGAGGGAGGAACTCAGCAGCTGTGGTGTATCCTTGTTTGTATTGCTGAAAAACCATCCTCTACAGCAGGCTGTGACTCCACCGCACCCAGTGACAGATCCTGTCCTCAGTGGCCTCAAAACAAGGTGCTCTTCAGCCCCTCTCCTCCCACGGCACCCTGCTTGGAACCTTTACCCCTCCCAGGTCTGAGCTCACCGTGCAGTGCCCGGGCAGGTTCCCCAGCCTGCCTGCACTCCCCACAGCCCCACGGTAAGGAGCCACGTGGGATGGGCACTGCACAACTCAGCTGCATTTTGGGTGGGAAGGCTCATTCTGGACACAGAAAGTACTTTCTTCAGCAATGATATCCCACAATTAGCTATCGAATGACCATTTCCCACAACTCCCACAATGTGGAGAACTGAGGATGAACATTAATGTATTTTCTTAGTTATAATTTCTAGCTTTTACTCCCTAGCAAGGACCTAGAGTACCTTCCTTTCCCTCTCCTCCCAAGTTCCACACTTTTCCCCACGCCGGGCTCCCTGGCAGCCCCAGCACAGCAGGAATCAGAGCTCTGCTCTGCCGGGAAGGGAGAGACGCAGCGAAATCACTCCATGTGGCTCAGTCCAGCAGATCAGGACAGAAGGGGGAGCCCAGGAGACAAACTCGGAGAGCATCCCAACCCGCCGGGCTCCAGCCGAGCTCTGGATGTTGACGGCATTCCTAGAAACTTGCTTTTGTTTCTGCAGCCACCTTTTGGAGTTTGTTCATGTTTTGTAGGAGACCACTCTCACCTCCGAGCCTGTTCCCGAATTCCCACTGCACTGAACAGTGCCCAGAAATCACCACCATGCTGCACTCCAGCATTCTCCTCTCTGTATTGATAGGCCAATACATCTTCTCCCTCCTCTTCCCTCATGCTGACCCTTTCCTCTGGACCTCTGACACCCGAATCACCTCCCTCTGTACCCGTCACCCCCTGCCTGCTGTTCATGCTTTTAACCCCACATCACCTCAGAAGTCCCCTCCTTGGCTGCTTGATCAGCCAGCAGGTGCTTGGCCTCCCCTGGGTGAGTCTGAAGCCTCCTGGGAGACAGAAACGTTGTGGTTTCAACCCCTTTTAACAGACACCTGCAGGGCAGTTATTTTTAGCAGTAAAGGAGCCTGAGCTGCATTACTGCTGGAGGTATGAAATGTCCCAGCTCCAGGTGGGCCTCAGGGACACTGGACTCATTCCATGGGTTCTGTGGAGATGGAGATGCCTTTCCCTGCGCTCCCCAAAACCTCTGGCAGGTGCAGAGACCAATGCCCACCACAAACCTGACCTGCTGAGATTTATTTAACATCTCCTAACAGGCCAGGCAATGCTACGAGCCCATTTTCACATAGTTCTGGTTTATACTTCAGTATTTTTGGCTCCCTCCTGTTTGTCATATCTCTGTTTTACCCCTCCAAAGCCAGGCATCAGTTACTGACTTACTGCATCTTAAGGCATAGCTCACAAATACTGTTCTGCCCATACCTGCCTTAGTAATTTCTCTCAAATTTATTTCTGTTAATATTTTGGTTTTTTTTCCAGACACGAAAAATATGCCCATTGTAAAGTACCCCAGGACTAGAGACCCCCTCTATTATGAATGGGACAGGAAAGCCCAGAAATGTGGGTTAAGACACACAGTTTTTGCTGTGAATGGTGATCAGTATACTGGAGAATGGCTGAACAACTTGAAACATGGTAAGATACATAATTTTGAGGAAAGGTACCAATTTAGATGTCCTTAGAAAGGTTTCTGGGGTCAGAGAGCAGTCAGTGGTTCTATATGCTCCTGGAAGAGCATTCATTCTTGGATGACTATATATATTTGATGTATGTAATGTAAAAATGCACTCAGAGATGTTTCTAACAGGTAACTTCAAGAGCTTTTGCATGCACTCAGGGGCAATTACCCAAAATACCTCTCTTATGGATATTTAAAAATCCTCTGCAAACACAGCAAACTGCAGCGAGCTCCATGCACTGGGATGTGCCCTGGCTGCACAGTCCCTGCAGCTCTCTCAGCTCCTGACTTGGCTTCAGGAATCTCAGTTTATCCTCAGGCTGTGGCGGGTGCTGCAGGAGACAGAGCAGGGGAGGGAGACCCTGACCGAGCCCGGAGCAGCCGGAGCAGGACAGACTTGTTTACAAGCAGTAAATCGAGGTTTGGAAAGATTTAAGTGCATTCAGCAAAGGCCACACAGGAAGCCCCCGATCAAGATTAATGATGGTTCTGATTTGGGAAGCTAAACTGAATCCCAGACCTGAGCCTGACCTGGTGCAGGGATGGAACAGGAAGGCAGCCCTGGAAACCCTTCTCCTAAACTCCCCAGCATTCCTCTTGTTTGTTAAACAGGTAAAGGCACCCAGATATGGAAAAGCACCGGAGCTATTTACAGCGGTGACTGGAAGTTTGGGAAGCAGGATGGTTACGGCTCATACAGCATTCCTGACCCTGTAACCAAGGAATACAAGAGGGTGTACACAGGCTGGTGGAAAAAAGGCCAGAAAACTGTAAGTGAGATTTCCTGCACGTGCCAGCAGTGAGGCAGTGTGACCCAAACCACGGGGAAGGGTTGGATGCACACGTGCAAAAAGATCACTTAAAATCCTAATTTGCCCAATGCTGAGGCTGAATTGAGTGGTCAAGAGTAAAAATCCATGATTTTTATGGGAGTGCCATTTCCCTGCTGCAGAGGGACTCATCCCACTGATACACTGGTTCCTGGGCTACAGCCCCAACCAGCTGCTGCAGAGCAGTGGTTACTGCTCAGACTCACCTGCAGCTTGGCCAAGCAGGATGAGAGGCTTCCTATCCCATCTCTTAATCCTCCCTACCCATCCCTTTCATTGCTCTTATCCTTGAAGTAATTGGAGGAACCTGTATCATAAGCACTGCAGGAAAATGTACCTTATTCTGTGAGTTTTACAGTATATTAGACAAATACCATGAGCTCTTTTGGAGATTGAGCCTGCCATGCAAATCGCTGTTTTTTTCTAAAAGGAACACAATGAGAAAGTCATCTGGTACAAATGACTGCAATCTCATGTGCAAAATCCTTGTAGGAACATTTTTGGATCTGCCAATGGAAATCCTATACTCGCCTTTGTGTCTGCTCTTAAATTAAACTAATCGCCACCAACGCCTGTAATTGCTGTGTGGCTCCAGTCTCTCGGAGGGAGCTTCCCCTCCTGTTCTTTCAGGTTATATTTTGGATAATTGAGCTTGGGTGAAAGGTTTGTAATGACATCCAAGTACCACTAGGGTTGGTTTTTCTTCTACCAAAGTTTCTCCTGTACCTACATGCAGTTTAGTAAAATTAATACTCAGAATCAGTTATTTCCAGAACTGGTTTTATTATTTGTTCAGAGATAAATTAACACTTTATTCCTATGGGAAAACTCACTAGTGATATGGAAATATTTCTTACTGGTATAACTCCCTGGTATAGGGGGTACTTCTGGACTTCTCTTAATGGCAAACACACATGTAAGACAGACAAGGGATGGAGTTGCTCAGGCTGGGACATGTTGGGCTGGAGGAAGTGTCATCAGTGTTGAAAGAGATGAAATCCCCATGTTGAAAGACACATCCTTTAATGCTGCCTATCCCCAGGCAGGTTTATATACTAGTAAAACCCGCTTCTAGCTAAATATTAGCAGCAATCATGCCAATAAAAACACACTGAGATATAAACCCAAGAGTTTTTCATGGGAATAAAACCATTTGCCAAAGGAAATCCCATACTACCACCTCTGGTTTCCTTCAGCACACGAACAGCCACTGAGCTGGGCTGCCACATGTGCAAGAGTAATAAACAAAGGCACAGTGTATCCAAGAGATGTCCCAAAATTGGACACTGACCCCTTTCAGCAGCACAGCTCCTCACCAGCCATCTCTGTGCTGCTGCCCAGGGCCAGGGGGTGTGGTTTTACCCCAACGGGGAGCGCTACGAGGGCGACTGGAGCGATGGAATGCGGGGCGGCTGGGGCAGGATGCACTACCTGGATGGCTCCAGCTACGAGGGACAGTGGGAGGCGGATCAGCCCCACGGGCAGGGGATGCTGCGGCTCCGTAAGTACCGACCACTCTCACCTTGGGCGCCCTCCTGCCCCCTTCAAGCTCTTCGGTGTCGTGCTGCTCCCCAGGTGGCTCTGCCCTCCGGATTTCTGGATGCTCCATGCATTCCAGCAGGGCTGTGGGTGCTCCACGTCATCCCTCCCCTCCTGGTCTGGGGCTGGAGGCAGCACAGGCCATGTGAGGGCCGGCGTTGCTCAGGCCCACACACAGGAAAGCTTATTTTTGCTGTGATTTACATTTAAATGACTGGGATGGTTCGGGTTAGAGATAATATACTGTTGGGTCAGAGAAGAGCAAATCTCCCTTTTCAAGCTGGGCACTTTGCCAGACAGACTTTTTAGCTCTGCATACCAAAGAGGAGTCCAGTTTCCAGCACAGGAAAAAAAAAAAAAAACAACAGAGAATTTTCTTGTTGAGTTCACTCCATCCCCTCTTACTTCCGACAGCGGCTCACGTTGAGTGAACACAGGGGTTTCATTAGTACACAATCCTTTTCCATAAATAACACCAGGCACATCATGGATTTGGAATGTTAGGGGCAATCTCAGAGTAAATACAGAAATTTGAAAATTTTTTCCCCATATTTTCCTTGGAGTTTAACACATTTTCCCCTGAAACCAAGAATCCCAGTCCTTTGCAATACAAGGCATGGCATTCCAAGCACATTCGAAGAATCATTATCTCCATGTTAGTATTCATCTATTCTATTTTTTTTTTGCTTGAAAGAGATCTCAAGGCTAGTAATTAACTGAGCAAAGCAGCTGGGGGGGAATGGGCATGACCTTCACTGCACATCAAGGCCCTTTGGACCGACGGCCCATCCGGATGAAATCAGCACTTGCTTCCAGGGAAAAACCTTCCACTGATCTGCTGCTCTGCCATCCGAGTCCCCGTTAGGTACAAACTAACAGCCCCCGTGGGCTGAGCCGCGGCTGATGCACCATTTCAGAGCCCCGTTGCCTCCAGCGTTGCCTGCAACCGACTGCGAGCTGGATTCCTTTTGGTTAAAATTAGCCAGAGCAATTATTTCATCCCCACGAGCCTGATGCATTCAGCTCGGTGCTGGAAGGGTGCCCACGTGCCGGCAGCCCTGCCATGTGAGAGAAAAGGAGTTCTCCAGTGGAGGTCACGATGAGCTGCAGCTCAAGATTAAATTGCTCGTAGTGGCAGCGTGCCCGGCGAGGGTGAGCTCGGCTGGGAGCACCGCGCTGCTCTGCCGCCTCCGCTCCGAGTGGAGCGTGTCCGCTGGGATCACAGCAGGGAGCACACAGCCTCAGGTGCTCCGAGAGGGGATGGGAGCAGCTGGACACTGTGATGCAGCCTGGGCGTTCCCTGCCCCCTCCATTAGAGCCAGGGCTGTGATTTTGGTGGTTTCCCAGTTGTCGGTGGCTGGAGTGCAGGGGCTGAGCTGCTCCTATCAGTGGGCAGGGCCGGCTGGTGTTGCCCATAAGCACAAAACCAGATCAAAGTTGCAGATAACCACCACCACAGCTCCAGCCTGTAAACCAGACCCTGCCTGAGCAGCCTGGCAGCCCTGCTCCCCAGAAGCATTTTTGGTTTTTCCTCCTCACAGCATTCTGGCAGGCCCCAGCGACCTCTGCAGCACCACGCAGGGTGCCCTGGTATTTCAGCCACTTCTTGTCATGAAGAGTGGCAGAGTTCAGCTGAGACTCAAAGGTACTTCCACTAATTTGGTCAGAAACCCCCATGGTTTGGGGCTTAGAAACACTACATGTAGGCAAAGGGGAGAGCAGAGGACTCTGCCAGTGACAGCAGGATGGCCTTGGAGTACCCCAGTTCCCTGTGGTTATGATGCCCCTTCTCAATCAGGATGAGGCTGCTCTCCTCTCCTTGCAGCTCTGCTTTCCCTGTTGGTGATGGATGGATGGATTCCTGGAGAGCAGCACAGAGCCCAAAGATAACCTCTCTCAACTTGCAGAAAAACACCAGGAGAAGCAGTACAGCTGGAAAAACAGTAACTGACTGCCTGAACTGCTCACACTCACAGCAATTCTCAGCCTTAATTCATTGAGGAAAAACTAACTGCAAGTATTCTTTGAAATCAAGATTATTTTGACTGGACAGCAGTCAGTGCTCTGTTCCTTGCCCAGACAAGCAAACCTCTCTCTTCAAGCCAGAGATCCTGTGTGATTTGTTGCAGTGACAAATCTGAAACTTGTGTCCTGTAATTTTTCACGTTGTGAGGAGTGACTCAGTGACTGGTCCCTTACCCTGAGCTCACTTGCTCAGTGTGTCAGCAAAAAATGAGTATCCCTGTAAGAACAAAGCAGGTGAACACAGTTCTTGCTCCAGGTGGGCAAGCGTGGGCTCCTTCCACAGCCTCTTCTCCCTCTGCAGCGCAGCAAACAGAGCACTGCAGAAGCAAAATGACACACTGTGCTGCAGCCCCCCTGGAAATCACTAAGAGAAGCCAAAGACATCATGTCCTTCTCTGTCAGTTTGCTCTGTTGATTGTTTTCATTTGTAACCCCTTCATAAAAAGGTCATGTATTTAATTGCAGCAAATGGAAATCGGTACGAAGGAGGTTGGAAAGATGGAAAGAAGCATGGCCCTGGGAGATACTTCTACATGGAGAAGGGACAGTTGTTAGAAGGCACCTGGGCAGAAGATATAGCAAAGTGTGGAGTTCTGGTTGACTTCGACAGACACAAAGCTCTGGCCCCTCCTCAGTATCTAATTCCAGAGGTAATTGCTTGGAAATTTCTGTATTTGCATCCATCAGCACTTGGGTCAGCTCTCCAGGTAGCATTTCACTCCTCCAGTGATTGCCCCCATGGGATTCCCCACTCATAGGGCGTGTGCTCTGTGTCTTTTGGCCAGCAGTGTCCTCAAGGGCCCCATAGGGACAAACAGCTCATCCAGCCTCTGCTGGAGCCTCCTAATCACCACATCTGAAAAAATGCAGTTCTCATGCACCAGAACTGCTCAGAGACCCGAGGCAGCACAAAGGAAACAGGGACAATAGAGGCAGAGACAATTGTGGGATTTGCGTCAAACCCAAATGATTTCCCCAAGCCCAACTGCTGAAGCTGAGCAGACCCTGCAGAACCCCAGGCAGCTACAGGGCTCACAGCAGCTCTTTCCTCTGCCTGGGTACTCCAAGTCAGGAGCTCATCGTGTCCAGCAGCCCCAGAGGCAGAGGGGTGGTCCCAAGGTGGGCAGATGGTGTCCCAGAGCCAACATCCTCTGCTGCCCTTTCCCATGACTGACACACTGCTGAGGAAGAGTCAGTGCCTGTCCCCATGAAACACATTTCCAGGGGATGGTTACTGCAGGAAGGGGTGGGGAAGCTCCTCTTTGCTTGGAGCCAAGCAGAACCACCCTGGATAACCACAGCACACTGCTTTGCTCCAGGAACACTGAGAATAGCACAGCCCCACAAGCAGGTAAAGCCACCTACCTTCCTCTGCCCTGGGGACAAGGCTGTTGCAAGTGATACCTGGCACGTGCAGCCTTCCAAAGCTCACAGCTGCTACACCTTCACTGCCTCTATTTTTTCAAATCTGGTTTCTGTAGCAAAGGGCCCTTTGAGCAGAGACGGTTTTGACAAGCCAGTTAATCCTGTAAGTACCAGGCACACCCACAGCAGTGCAGAGTAATAAACCCCAAATACCCACCAGGGAAAAACAATCTCTATTTTTCAAAAAGAGTGAAAGGAGCAGCACTTCTGTAGCTAAAAATATTTACCTTATGTGGTTTGCCAAAGGTCAACCAGAACAGCCTCAGCAACCCACCAGTCTGGGACGAACTGCCGGTAGGCTAAGGCAGTATGTTCAAGTCTGACTGTTTATTTAACTCCCTGAAGACCAAGTGATGACCCAATTCTCTTCTGCTCTAGGGGCAAAAAGAAAGCATCAACTTTCACTGCTGTTAATGTGCTTTCAATAGGTAGAGACGTGTTGATCTCAGAGTAGGAGGGAAGTTAACGGATATTCATAAACATTTTCATGCACACTCTTTAAAAATTATGAGATCCAACAGGCCACAAATCGAAGCCACTCTTGTTTTGTCCAAGAATGTGTTTAGTTAAAGGAGACTCAGCCACTCCACACAGAGCTATTTCAAGGAGATGATGTTCAACACACTAATAAAATTAGGGAAGTGTAGCAATGTTTCTAAAACAATAATCTTTGAAAGGCTGCAGGATGAACTAAGTCCTGATACACGGGAGACTCTGTTAATGCTCGGGTAATCAAGATCTATAAAACCTTAAGCTTCTTCAATTACACTGCATAACTGATTCGTATTCTTTTTATTTAGATTGAACTACGTGATCCAGCTGGTGTTTTAGCAGAGGCCCAGGCACTGCTTGATGACAGCAATAATTAATAACTGGATGCTGAAGAAAAAGATGTAAGATAAGAGCAGTTCTGGGTTACGTATTCATTCGAGTGTCAAATCCACACTGCGGTGTATCATGGTCTGCTTCACTCTTCCCTCAAGGCTGTTCAGGTACACTTCACTCTGCAGGTGCCTTTGCTCAGTAGCCTCCTCCCACCCCCATTACTTTGGAAAAGAAGGGAAAAAAATTGAAGGGAAAAAAAACAACCCACGAGCAGCAAAATGCTGGCAGGCAGGAAGGGGGACTCTGCTCAGCTCCTGACTTACTCCTGCTGTAAAACCACACTCCTGTTGGTTTCAAGGTCTTTGCCTTAGAGAATGAGGGCTTGTAGTATCTGCTATAAAAGCAACTGTGTCTCCCCCAACTTGCCCCAAACTTACCCCAATACACACCTGTGATCCAAAATGGCTTCTGAAGTTACAACAGATCATGTTGCAATTAATAAGTACACTTCAGGCCTCTAGATAAGAAACAATCAGCAACAATTAAGTAGATTTTATTTCATGAAAGAATTTCATATCTAAACAAGTGATATACAATAACCAATGTTTAAAATGCTTGAGGTAAATGCCTCCTAAACACCGTTAGTATAAATAAGGGATAAAAAAAAAATTTTAAGTGCACTCTTAATGTTTAGACCCACGTGTTTGTTACTGCCTGGGCACACAGTGACAGAGGTACCCACGGTATAACTTTCATGACCATTTCCACAGGTGAAAAATGAGAGAAACATACTCGATATCATGGCTTAAAGTGCAGCAAACAGTCAGAAAAGCAGCTGTAACGACAGCGCCATTAGCTCAGAGCCTACCAGTTTGGGAAAGTTAAAAATAAGATTGTCTCCCTAGCTTTTAAGGCTGTATCTCTTAAACAAAAAAAAAAAAACAACACACACTTCTCTATCACTTTGCAAAAGATTAACAAAACAACGGGAAATTCAGCTACTTATCCAGGACAGCAAGTAATTTTACAAAATAAACTGGGAAAATTGATGTTCTGGACTTCATTCAGAACTGTGTTACTTTTAAATACACAGTTTACGGACAGAAGTACAAGTTTTAAGCCTGACAGCACCCTTTGCTCAAGTGTGAATACTGAGTCAGGTTTTCTTCCTTTACTGAGAGGTTTTCAGAGTTTTTCCCCAAGACAGGACTAGTATTCCAGTAAAGGATGGGAAAATACATTTTGTGCCTACTACCAAGACTTTCTGTTTTGGAATGCTGCTTCCTTAATGCCTTTACTGACATAATCCTTCCAGTGCTCCATGAATGAGCACCTGTGGGACTGTAGTTACAAATCCTCACCGTCAGACTTACATCAGGAACAGGATATATCTGAAGCACAACGTAATGGCAGAGCTGAGAAAATCCAGTTTGGCCTCTTTATGGCAGAAGGACTTGTGAAAACAGCAAGTGCAAAGCTGTTTGCTGCTTGTGAACAGAGACTGCTGCTGAAAAGAACAGCCCAGCAGGTTTTTTTTTTATAGTTGTTTGTGACACTACAAAGGCACCACGGGTGACCTTGTCAACACGTTGCACTGCGGTGCTGCTGACAGGAGAGATCAGCCCCATCTGCTTCAGAGGCTCCTGCAGCAGCAACCACACAGCACCCAAACCCCACAGGCACATCCTGCAGTTTGTAAATATCTTGGGATAACCCTGGATGGAGGTTGGGGAGACCATGTTCAGCCCAGGCTGTCAGGTACAAATCCACTGTCCTGTCACAGTCACTCCTGTCTCAGGTCAAAATCCCAGGTTTCCATTCCACAGTGACAGCTACAACAGGGAGGTCAAGTTTTTTCCCTTAGACTTGAAACCTGTCTCAGTTTGTGTTCAAAGAAAACAGCTTTTACTCATTAAATCCCAAAGCTACTCCCTAGAAGAACTGTGTTCCAAAAAATCCCACTCCTAGACATAGCCACAATTACTGAAGCAGCCCAGGACAAACTTCCTTGGACAAACCTCTTATCTAGGAGACCAAATGGAAGTTTCTGCCTTAAGAGGAAATAAAGAATGACACAGTAGCTTTGCTGTCACAGATGTGTCTGAGAGTAAACAGCCAATGTTAATTACAAACAACTTACTTTCATAAATAAATATGCATCCACAAAAGTTGCCTTCCAGATCCTCTGGAATCAAAAAATGTATAAGGAGTTATTAAATATACAACACTTCAGCAAGAAGACTTTTCTAAACAAGGAAGACCAAGGCATAGCTAATTACTTGGGAATCCAACGCAGAGACAGCACCTTTTGCTGCTTGTATCTGAGGATTTATTAAAAATATATTTTCAATATAAAAGTATAAAATAATTACTACTTTGGCTTGGAAAAAAAACAGCAGTGGTTCTGATTTTCAAGCAAAAAAAAAAAAAAAATTATCCAGTGATAATTTCCATCTAGTTCCTTCTTTTTAAAAAAAGATTCCTAAATGAGAAACAGGCAGATTTATCTCTCCAGATAATACCTGCCAGCTCATGAGAACTTTAAAAACAGTTATTGCTTTTATTTTCTTCCATGGAAGAGTCGAGTCTCATTCCTACTCATGTGGCCACACCACATCACAGTAAGACTAGTCAGGGGTGTTTAGCAAGTTACAAAACGTGTAAGAGCCACGGGAAAAAGGCCCCGGAGAAATCAGTAAAGTAATAATTACTTGGCAGCAAAACATACTGGGGAAAGTGGTGGGAAAGCTCTCGCTCCTACCATCTGTCAGGCTTTCCAGGGAGAGCAGCACTAGCACCAAAACCAAGTGCTAATTGCTGCATGTCCCAAGTAATTTGTATCATGCCATGCAATACGGATCGGACAAGCAGTATCTTCTAGTAAATGCCAACATCAAATAAACAGAGGAAAAAAAACACCCAACAACTTCTCTATCCATTCCTAGCAAATACCCAAATGTACAATGTTATTTTCCATGGATTTACACAGCCACCATTCAGCGCTAATCAGGAAATAAGCGAGACTGTTCACGGGAGGAGGGGCTGCACGCACAGTGCGATCACACCCCACCATCCCTTCCTTCAGATAGCAAAAACTGTACGAAAGGAACACCTTTTTTCCTTTCTCTAAAGGGTTAGAATGATATTTATAATCTTTCTTGAAACAGTGATCAGCAGTTCCACCCGCTCATCCACAGGGGTGTCAACGTAAGGCAGAAGCAGAACAGTGGGGTCGTCTTCCTTAAGCACAGGTTTACGCAAAATTGGTGACGGCTGAGGACACGGCATCGCCTCTGTGATCCAGCTGATCCTGCAGCCGTGCAAACTCAGCAAGTTCATTCAGCTCCTGGAACTGCCTGTCCGTTTTATGGCTCACCAGCGACCGGTAGAAGTGGACTGCAAACACAATGAAAATCAATCCAAAGGGCACCATGATAGACGTGGATGCGATGGCTGCTGCCTGTCCCGATGTGATGGTGGAACTGTTGCCCTGCGGGGTGTTATCAGTTTTCTTCTTTAGAGGAAGAAACTTCACCCAGCACAGTAACACCACCTCTGCAAGGAAGAGCAAAGTCCCAATGACGGTGGAAAACGCCCAGGCGAGCTCGATGTGCCGGTGCATTCGCTCGTGAGGAGATTCCTTGACAGAGTTGAGATTGTGCACGTTGCTGACAGCCTCTATGTTTGGAAGAATGCAGGTGCTTATCATGAGTGCAAACAGGTGAACTGCAACAAGGACAGTAGTGCAGGCACTGAAGGCTATCAACAGCCCTTGAGGGTAGTCGTGTTCTGCGTCGAGCTGAACTTCCACCATGGCCACCTGAAAAGGAAAGGAGAGAGGGATGCAGTTATCTACACTACATATTATTTGACTATAGATTACTTTAAGTTTAGACCAAAATAAGTCTGCATTTATGTTTTTCTCCGTGTCATCTGCACCCTTTTCCTCAGGTTCAAATTTAGGTCTGAGCAAAGGCCACCGTTTTCACACTTATTGCTGTATTGTAGAGCAAACCTTCACTATGCAGAAAAGCTGTCAAAGCACAACCACCTTGCCACCTCCAGCTCATCCCACCAAAACAGCTGAACTCTGTGAATAACACACCTGGACTCCTTCAGTGAAACATTTCTTCTTTCGTGTTATACTGTTGAGGCAGATTTTGATCTTTCACTATAGATTATAAATTTTTCTTGGTATTAGGAAATATTTTGTGTCTCATACATATGTAGAATGAACACCACATAAAGTCTTCTAACTATCTACAACTTAAAAGCCTGTGAAGGCAGCAGACTGCCCATCACAACCTTGGTGGTTCCTTTCTCCTTGGTTTAAGCCTTTCATGAGAAAAGATCACCTTTCCCCGGGGCTCTCAGCTTTATTCTTTCACTCAAGCATTTAAGCAGACTGTA
This sequence comes from Lophotriccus pileatus, assembly GCA_035583135.1. Taxonomy (NCBI): domain Eukaryota; kingdom Metazoa; phylum Chordata; class Aves; order Passeriformes; family Tyrannidae; genus Lophotriccus; species Lophotriccus pileatus. The sequence goes on from JAWWES010000037.1 coordinate 10,624,440, forward strand.
GAACACAAACTGAAAACACGACAGTCTCCATGGCAGCCAAACAGGGCTGTCAGAGGCTGAAGAAAGACAATGTCTTGAGAGAAGATAATACAGTGGTCCCAGAAATCACAAGCTCCTTGCTCTGGAGGCCACGTCACTGCTCATCCAAAGATGAGGCCACTCGTGAAGATGCTCCACTACTGTATGAACCATCCCCTTTTATAACCTTAGATCTCCAAGTATCCTGTGCTTCAGGAGCAGAAATCAGCAATAAATAACATCACTAGGAAAGTCATAAACCCAGCTCAGAATAAGGAAAATGAACTAGAATGCCTTTTAACAGGTTTTAAAACTGTCAGGTGGTTTTATGCATGAGCAATTGATGAGTGATATTAATCCCAGCAGCTCTCCTGAATAATCTTTCCTGATAAATTTGACTTTCAGACAAAGCACTGTTCCAAAGAGGGAACAATGTTTCAAGACTCTATGTTCACTGTATTTTCTCAAAGGAATTCATTAAGCAGACAAAATACATTTAAAGTGCAGAGGAAAAAAAAATAACAGTAATCTGAAATATCAGCACATCAAACTGATAGGAAGAAAAATTCTTGAAGTGTGGGTAACATGGATGCAGTGAGACAGGGAAATCAGGACCCAAAGACAGCTGCAAAAGCAGCGAGAACATTTCAAACCTCACTGCTGTGCAAGAGCTGAGCCAAGCTACACCTAGTCCTGGATCCCACCTTCCTACGCGTGTTCCAGGACACCAGAACTCCTGATCACTAATGCACCAAATATATTAAGGCAACCAAGGGTTCTGCTCAGACATGTTTCAACAGGTATTCAAGGCCATTTGCCAATTTTTTAATTCCTTTATTGCAAGCTTTTATTCTCATAAGCCTCACCACTCAGTCAGCCAGCAAACAGTTTCCAAGTGTTACAAGAAACTCAACAAGAAATCATATTAATGCATATACGATTCTTGCTCAAAGACTTAAAAATACCATTTTTCAGTGGTGGGAAACTTCACATTTGAGAGGATAAACATTTGGTTGTCAGGATTGCTTGTTAAGTCCCAACATACTCGTGGGATGTTGGGCTTCCTGTGTTTTTCACAGAACAATTGCAATCCTTCACCACCAAGGATTCATTTTCATACTTATCAAATATTTTTCTCTTAAGTCTTCTGGTGTGTCTAGACTCAAAACCATCCAGCATGGCAGGGCACTTTAATTCTTCATCCTAGTAGGATGTTAACATAACCATGACACTAAAGAGATTCATTAGGTAAAGATTTCATTTTCTTTTGAGAATTATGTATTTAATTTGCCAAACATCAGACACATTTTATATTTCTGTTACTCAATGCCTCCATGGAGCAATGGCATCAAGCATCCGATTTTGAACTCCTTGTGTTCACGTCTGGCAGAGTAACCCCAGCTTGACCTGTAAGTGAAGAATCAGTTCATGTTTTCTTCTGTCTCCTCAAACTCTCAAGAAAGCTAATTTGGGAACTCTTTCAGTGTAAACAAGCAGAGAAACTGCCAAGTCTTTTCAATTGCAAGTTTATTTCCTTGGGCCAAGCTCGAGCCAGGCACCTAAAACAAAAAGCTCCATTTTTCATCACGAAGCCCTGTGCCTGTTTTCTAACTGCGAAGCCAAGTGGCAGAAGTTCTTCCCTCCTTTGCTCGCGCTGCAATTCCAAAATAACCAGCCCCCAACTGCTCCTGTAAGGTAACACCTGCAAGAACAGGGCCCCAGCGAGGTCATCTGACACGATCCCAATCCACACAAAGCCTCAGCTCACAGGTACACGCTGATGTTCCAGGCGGGATATTTCCCTGTTCAGAAGACCTGCTCGGGGCAGGGCTGCACAGTTTCCAACACAGCATGCTCAGCACCTTTTCCTTCAGCACTTTTAAAGCCCCTCTGAGCGCTGGCTGCATGATTTGCACTGCGCAGCTGCCCCGCTGCAAACGCCCTGCCCTGCTGCGTCCTCACAGGGTAACAGGGGTTGGAAGGCTCCTCAAGAGGTCATCTGGTCTAATCCCTGGTTCAAAGAAGAGCTAACTTTAACTTCAGATCATCCTACAGATATGACTGGCAGATTTACTACAGCTCTTGACCAAATTAAAGGACTCTCATGACATTAAGACTCAAGACTGAAGCCCTCATAAGCCTACAAATGGCGGGCATTCAGATGTTTTCAGAAGATAACTGAATTTTGGCACACAACCATGTTAAACCTTCCTGGATTTCGGAGTCATGGCAGCCTGATTATTACCACATTGCAAGAAATTTAACAACTTGCCCTCTAGAAGAATCTGCATTTTAATTTTTTATTTTCAGTTTAATATCCCCACCAAGTTCATTTCACTTATTTAAAATGCTCCCATGTCTTATTAGACCAGAGGGGCTTAAATAAAGCTCCTGCTTTTAAATTAAAATCATATGCTTTTGAAATCAGTAGCCAGTGCTGTAGAGGAAAGTCAAGAATGAAATGGGTGTCACAACATCAGTGGAAATCAGCACTCCTGGCTGGCTCCCTGTTTCCCTGACAGGACTATTCACCCCAGAGACAGAGGCTCAGAGCCAGGCTCTCACAGACTGTCTGCACCATTCATGAGGAGTTATAAACAACTCGGAGAGAGAGTTGTTGTGCATGAGCCAGAATAACTCACCGGAAATTAAAAACAGATAAGTCAAAATAATGGTCTTATTTCTGGTTTTATACAGAAGGGAAACTAAGCATCATTTATTCTTTAGTCCAGGATCTCAGGTCTGTAATTACTGTATGTTGCAGAACGGCAAAACACATTTATATTTGCTGACACCAACAACAGAATACAAATAAGGATTTCATTTCATTTTGCTAGCAAACATGAACAAGCAATACCCAGATGGAGTAAATGCATCTTGAGGAGGCAATACCTCTGCACAGTGTAACTTCCATTCACTAAGCACAGGGGCAGATCAGCCAGAGGCTCAGTGTCACCTTTGCATCCTCCAAACTAGGACAGAACAGCAAGAGCCCCAAGTGCCCCACACTGCCTGCCTTGCTCACCTATAACCCCGAGACAGGAATCTTCAAAGGAGCCACAAAACATTGTTTTCATGGCTGGAGTGGAAGGAACTTTTCGTGTGGGGGAAGATTCTTCAGCACAGCTCTGATCCCTGAGTGCAACAGTGACGTAAAAGTAAGCGGTGGCAGAAGCCACAAAGCTGGGCCTGTAACGCCTTCCTGCAGGTTACAAAATGCTGCTGTTTCATGTTATTCTACAGCAATCCAGTTAAATACAGATAGAAAACTTCTACAGAGACCATTTTAGTATTTTAAACTGCAGAGTGACCTGTACTAACTAGACAAGGGCTGTGCTGCCCTGAGCACCTGAACAGCTCTGACAGCAGCGGGTCTGATCCTACCCTGCAGTACCTCAACACCAATTGTTGTTATGGAAATCAGTTTCATAAATATTTATCACTGCACTCAGTCTTCTGCAGCATATGACCGGAGCTGCTTTCAGAAGACCATTCTGGGTATATTTCAAAGGCAAGAGTTGACAGTTCTTTGATGATATTCAATATTTGAAGTGTATACATTCCCATACAAGCCCAGCCAGCTTGAAGCACTCGAAGTATTAAAAAGAAAACTGTGCTGTCTGGTAAATAACTTCCTCCAAATCCTACTTATAACAAAGCCGACTACAGTGTATAATTCAGACCCCCAGTTTTGACTCAGCTATTTCCACAAAGCTGTTAATTGGTGGCAGGAGGTGACACTGAGTTTTCCACTTTGATGACTATGGGGATCTACCAACTTCCCTATGATTCCTGACTCCCATATCATGACATTGTCATACTACTGTGTGATGCATCCCTTGGCGACAAAAAAATTACACCAACGAATCAGATTAATTGCTCAAACAAAAATAACCTGTCAGCAGCCTGTCTCCTCTGGAGCTCTCGATTCTGCTGCTCTAGGTATGGATGAGCCACTGCTTGCAGGGTTGGATAAAAACTGTGAAATATTTCCAGCATTCAAATAAACAGGACTGGGAAATAAAAACAGATAAAGCCAGGCATGAGGGGGAAAAAGATCATACATCAATATCTTGGGTGAAAAATACCTGATGCCCCCAAGAGCACACGGAAGGAATCCTCCATTCTTCCACGGACTGCACACACCCTACAATCTCTTTACCTCTAACAATTTGGGGGATTGATATTATTTGCTGGCCCCATAAACTGGGAAATTGTACTAAATGGAGATAAGCCTGGTGGATTTTCCCTCAAACATATGGCACTGGGTGATAGCATCCATGGAAACCTGCATGGAGGGAAGGCTCGGGCTCACTGGCAGGAGCTCTGCTCTCACATCAGCTGCCAACACCTGACCCTGCAACCGCTTCTGAAGCTCACACAGGGCGGCAAATCCTCACGCACGGCTCTGAAACAAAACTAACTGTAAAACAGGTTTTTAACCTTCTCTGAGGAAACATGACACTTCAGGGTTTGAAACGTGGCTCCTCCACACCAGTGACCCAGGCAATCCCGCGCCTCTGGCACGGTTCGTTTCCCCGCGGCACGCGGAACCAATCCCGAGGGAATGACCTGCGCAGAACGGATGCAGTTGTACACAACAAGGGAACTGTTCAGCGGGGATAAACTCAGCTCATGCTACAGGATGCAAGCACTGTTTAATCAAAGAGCAAGGATCAATAGGGCTGGCTTGGAAACCAGCACGTTCCACTCCTGACAGTTCCCATCAATTCACTGGGTGGTCCTGGATGTGTCATTTAAGCTCTTTCTTCCTTGTGTGATGGGGAAAACAGAGGAACAGCGAGGCTTCCTTGCTGTTGCAGCTTTGATCCAAGACTAGATTGTACTTCAGCAGCACTTTATTCAAATATCAGGTGCCAAAGAACCCGCTGCAGTCAGGAAACAAGGCATAGGTGTGACAGCAGAACAGCTTCTCAAGGCAGAAAGACAACTCTAAAAGATAAGGAAAGTTTCTAAAAAGAAATCTAAAAATACTTGAAAGTTAACTCAGCTATTCTGAGAACAGACTAGGAAGTCTCAGCTAGAAGACTGTCCATCAGAGCAAAAGCAAAGAGGCTGCAGGTGGATTTTCAGTGAGATCTTGTAAAAGGAAGAAAAATTTGATTTTTTTAAGGGGCAGCTTCAGAGAAATTAAAGCATGAACGTTCACATGTAACATTCCTGGACACTGGAGATTTTGCTAATCGGAACAAAGTGGCTTTTTCCTGAAATACCCTAAACAGCAAACTGAAAACCAGCAGTTTTTAACAGAACTAGAATTATTCTAGAGAATCAAGAAGGAAGTAAAAGAAGCCTCACCTCAGACATCCGTGGACTTCGAGAGTCCACATAACATATATCTAGAGAAAACCCAAAGGAATTTAAGACATTAAGTATAACTTTAAAACAATGGCATTTACACTGAGATGAAACCTCATTTAAATGAAAATTCGTAAAAACCAACAAACGACAGGGTTTTTCCCGTGTTCTCTCTGACTCGAGCAGCCACCCTGACAAAGTGCTCTGACACAGGAGAAGGGATGTACAACAAGGAAAACTCATTAAGCAGGAGCCCGGATGCGTTTCCCAAAGAGAACCGACTCAAACACGCCACACGAACACAGCCGCCTGTCACTCAAAGCAACAGCAGTTCCACCACCTCCCCGAAGGGCCGTGGTCTGTTTTTAGCCAGTGAAGGAGGACAGTGACATTTATTTGACCGTCATCGGGCTGCTGTGTTTCCCGACAGCATCACTGGAACAATGGCTCTGGAGGGGAGTAAATCCTACGGCTGAAAATACCCACTTTGGTAAAAGCGGAGCAAAAAATTACGACAAAGCAAGTCAGAGCAGCGCAGTTCGGTATTTATAAATTATGAGGCGTTTTTAACAGATGCATGAAAGGAATGAGGGCAGAGTTCGTAGCTTCGTAGGTCAGAGGACTGGACAGATGAGGAAGTCTGTAAGTAACAGTATTTCAGCCTATATGGAGCTTTCATCTGAGACAATTCGGGTATTACACTGGGTTACTTCACATCAAACCCGAAAGCAAAACACACACACAAAAAAAACCCGTTACTAAACCACGCACAAAACTGCAAAGTAAGGACACAAGAGATGTTGCTTAACTAAAAAATGAGAAACCTCGCAACTGCAAAGGGTTGATAACGGATGCAACGAGACCGCCAACTTTGATCAGTTGTTTTTCCTAATTTATCTAAAAGCAGCTCCAGTGCAACTGCTGCACAGCAAGGCGTGCGCTCCGGGAAGCGGGGCGGGAGGGGAAGCACCGCGACCCGGGCAGCGCTGCGGGGCCCCGGCCCGGCCCTGCGCACCTGACACCGGAGAGAACCGAATCCCCGAAATACACCCCCGTGACCCCGCGCTCACCGCCCTGCGGGGCTGCCCGCGGCACACGCGGCTTCTGCGGCGCCGAGCATCCTCCGCGGGGAAGATCCGCTACGATCCAACACACCCCGCACTGCCCGGCGGAGGTAAAAGCGGAGAGGCAGCTCCTGATTCATCGCGTCTACCTCTGCAGAGCAAATGAACCCCCGGGCACCCCGCCCGGTCCCGCTGCTCCCCTGGAAGGGGGTGCAGCGCCCACCCCGGTCCCCAGGGAGCACCCACCGCCGCGGGGGCAGCGCCCGGCCCGTCCCCGCCCCACCGCAGCCACAGCTACGGCCGCGGGCAGGCGGCGAGCCCCGGCCGGTACCAGGAGAAGCGGCGGCAGCGCTCCCCGCCCCGGCCCCGAGCCGCCCCCCCGCCCGCCGGGCCAGGCCGGGGCGCTCACCATGGCGAAACCGGAGAGCAGCGCGGAGGTGCGGCTGGAAGCTTTCAGCTTGGCGCGGCTCAGGTAGAGCTTCCGCCAGGACAGCGCCTGCATCGAGTGCTCGTTCAGGCTCATGGGCTCGGGGCGGCGGGCGGAGGGGCGCGGCAGAGCGGAGCGGAGCGGGTCGGTGCGGAGCGGGCCGGGCCGCGCTAACACCCCATGGCGGCTCCGCGGCTCTGCCGGGCCGGGGCCGCGCCCCCCCCGCCCCCCCCCAGCCAGCCCGCCCCCCCCCCCGCCCCCCC
>JAWWES010000037.1:10631630-10645283 GCA_035583135.1 Lophotriccus pileatus
GTCTGACCCCGCCCTCCGGACCCGCCCCGCCGGTATCTCATTGGCCCGCGCCTAGGGCCCGGCCCCTCCCCCCGCCGCTTCCCGGCAGCCACGAGGGACACACTGAGGGCGGGCGGCGCGCGCCGGGGGCGCTGTGCGCTGCGGCCGCCAGGGGGCGCCACGCGGCGGGGGCACCGCCCCTGCCCCTGAGGGAGCCCCGGCCGTGAGGGGAGCCCCGGCCGTGAGGGGAGCCCCGGCCCTGAGGGAGCCCCGGCCATGAGGGGAGCCCCGGCCCTGAGGGAGCCCCGGCCCCGAGGGAGCCCCGGCCCCGAGGGAGCCCCGGCCCTGAGGGAGCCCCAGCCCCTCTGCGGGTCCCTGAGGTCCAACCCCCGCGCCTTCTCCCGGTGAGCAGCTCGGTAGAGGCTGGAGTTGAATCTGAGTAGCAGGGTTCAATCTGTTGTAGCTCCCCGGGGGTTCGAGCCTCCCCCAGCCCCGTGCGGGGGGGCCCCTTAGAATAACCACAAACGCGGGTTTCAACCCCCTCCTGCTGCAGAGTCCCCTCCTGAAAAGGTGAAACATTTAACCTATGTCTGTCCTGGGCTGACGGTCCACCCTCAGTTCCAGTTATCATTGGTCCACCTAATCCTTTGTCACGTAGTTCAGGTCTTCACGTAGTTCAGGTCTTCACGTTTTGTAGGCCCAGAGCTCCTGATAAACCTCTTTCTATCAGCAAGTGGTTGATAAGGTTGATTAAGCAGAACATTTCAACAGATACACATGCCTGTGTTGAAAGATGTTTTATTACCACGTTCACATAAACCCTTTAAACACCAATTTATTTTTTCTCTGTTTTACAGAGGGAAAAATGAGGCAAGAGCAGAATTCCCCAGCTAACACATGGCACAGTTATGAAGATGATTCCTGAGAAGGTGAGGCCGTACAGTGCTTGAGCCACATCAAATTTGTAGGTCAGGAGTCAGAAACAAACCTGTTGCTATCGATTTCCAGTAAGAAAATTTACAATTTTAACAATAGCAATAACACTGGACTATTTAAAGGCACATGGATGGTCACACAGAGCTGAATCCATGCTAGTTCCATTAGCGACCAAAAGCACTGGTTGTTTTGTATTGCCTTGACATTTAAAACCGTGCAGATTGTCGTTAACATTTTTGCTTTGTTCCTCTCTTCACACCTTCCTGATTTGCAAGGTCCTTCATTTACTTAAGCACAGCAAAGGGAACGACAGACAATCTGTTCCAACAAGGTCACTGGATGCTTTTCCTTTACAAGGCATTCTTTTAAAAAAGACGTAGCTGAAGCATCCAAGAAGAACAGTCTTAACGATTTGAAGTCTTCAGAGGCATTCTGAAACTACTATTTATTACCACTTAGATTTGATCTCCTTCCCTTCTCAGGAAACAAACACAGTCATCTTCTTGTTATAAACAACTCTGGGTGAGATTTTTATCTACAGAGGCTTTAAGACACCTCTGTAGAAGAACGAGCCTTTGCTCTTGTATCACTGACTCCATGGAGCGTAGGCCACCTTCTTTCTCCTTTATGGGTGACAGTACTGCTGTGGAGGATCCATTTCAGTGGAAGTGCAGCCTAAGTTGGTATTTAGGGGTGGATTTTGGCACCATTAGGTTTGTGGTTGGACTTCACGATCCTGGTGGTTTTTTCCAACCTGAACGATTCTAGGATGATAAAATACTGCTGTTTCTTTGGTGTGCTTTAATTCTCAAAAGACAAAGAAACAACACCCCCACCCCCACCCCAGAAGACCTCACCCCACAATCAGCATTTTCTGTGTCCCTCACTGGTGCCTGAGGCTGTCTGAGCACCACATTGCAAAGCAATGAGTAACGAAGCGACTGTGATTTCTTTACGACTTTTTTTTGGGAGACATGAGAACTATCAAAAAACTGTAACATAAAACTCCACATCTCAAACAAACATTTAAGTCTCTGTCATTTAGTTCCCACGGAACCTTAAATTTGAAAATATTTTACATTGCTGCTCGTAAGCCATGGCACGTTTATGTACATGTACATAAACAACATGGATATTTCACTATTTCTTCTTGTTTCTGCACAAAATTATGGTTGAACTGCTACATTATGGGGCCAGTACTATTGCACTAATAACACCTGGGTCTTGATCTGTTCCCTAAAAACAGATTTCTCTAAAGAAAAAAAACCCAAACAAAACCAAAACAGAACAGCTGCAAAGAGACATAAATCTGAGGACTTCAAGTGTCTTTCTAAATAATTGTATTAAAATAGGCTCTTTGAACCCACTGTTCCACTCTTTTTCTGTCCATCATTATTATTCCTGTTTATTGGGAAGGCTTTTGAAAGATACAGCAGCATTGCACACTGATGTACTGCTGGGCTCATATTTCATTCAAAGGAACGGTATGGAAAGGGATTTACAGAATCAGTAAAGAAATCTCACCTCATCTCCTTTGCCAAACCAAACCCATGTGTCATTTTAAGCTTCAAGCCCCAGTGCTGTAGCTTTGAAATGAGCATTTCCTTTCCTATATGAAATTTAAAACTGGAAAACACAAACTAAGGGTCAAGCCTTCTAAAACACAAGGACTGTAGCAGTGCAACCCTTTTCCCCCTTCCTGTTCCATTTTACAGCTCCACTCTGAGGTACAAACTAAACAGGAGACACGATTTTATTCCCAACTCTATTACTCATTATTACACACCTCTCCACTGCCACTCCAGAGTTAGCTGAAACTGAGAGTCAGCCATGCTTAATTAACTCCTAGAAATGCGTCAGTGAGTCCTTCTGAAGCCACGCTGGGGCTCAGGGCCGGGCTTTGCTGTCACCTGTGACCCGTGCAATTGCAGAAGGCCACCAAAAGGGTGTAGTCCTGCCCTCTCCCTTCATCTCGCCCCTCTCCAGCCTGTGGATCGCACTGAAATGGCTACTGAGTTTCAGTGAATTGACCTAATGAAACAAATATATATATTTCTTTCCCTTAATGGCTGAGTTTTCTTCTGGATCGGGTCACTGAACCGACTTGCCTCGTGGCTCCACGCAGGAAAGCGGGAGAAGTGAGGGATGTACATGCAAGAGAAAGGGAACGGGCCCTTTCAGCAGCAGGCTGTTATTACCCCTAATTAGAGGTAATGTCAACCCATTCTCTGGATCATTTATGCATGAACACAATCGGAGCAGGTGGCAGAAGTCCAAGTTTCTTTCCAGAGAGCCCTGAGAAATCTGTACACTGTCACAAGGATACTCATAGTTCTTTGCTTTTCCTGCTAAAAATGTACTTCTGTATTTTCTGTAGGAGGCTGAATAGGTTCTCTGAGTACCCTGTGATTAATGTGATCCGGTGCTGCGGTGCTGCCCTCGGCAGAGCAGCTTTTCTGAAACCTATCTCCAGCTTCACATGCAAATCAGCACTTCCATTTGTTCCTGTTGCTGTACCCAAACCCAATCAGGGCACCCCGAAGTGGAAATCATGGTAGTTCTGCATTAAAAATGAAACATTTGAAGTTGTAAAAGGCAAATAAAGGTTTGTCAGCAGGCCCAAGGAGGTTAAGGCAAACATCTCTGCAAATCTCATCTGAACCAGAGCTTAAGGTTTAGTTAATGGAATTTCTGCAGGGGAAAGATTTGGATGTGTCATATCTAGAAAAAATTGTATTTTAAATTCCTTCATAAACCAATGAAATAGTTAAATATCTCATCTTCCATCTCAACCCAAGTTAAGGTATAGAATGGTAGGTCTTACAGGATAAAGAATACTTTAAAAAATGTGTTAAGATTAGTTCAGTCTATTCTATCCAGTGGGAAGTAACCATGTTTTAGAGGTCAGTGGGGTGAAATGAACCCATTTCTTCAACCAGCCTTCCCAGGCCCAGCACTTCAGTTCTGGTTTTAGCAAGAGCTCTGCAGTACAAGGTTAATTAAATGACAGCTCATAGTTTCACAATAACAAGGTCAGGATCCAGGCCTTAACGTGATTAGATCTTAAATAATTAAAGATAAATAATTATCCAGCAAAAAAAGTTTTATTGCTTTTTTTCAGAGTTCAGCCCATCCCCTTTCCCAGCAAGCACTGATCCCTTTCCACAGGATCGATACTGTGGTCTTGGTACTGTATCACTGTGTTGATATGAGTGGTTTTCCCACAGTTTTGACTGTGAAGAAGGCCAGGTTTGTATCAGCCCTGGGCTGTCCCATTCCAAGTGCTGCCTGATGGGGCCCAGCTCTGGGCACTGTTGGAAAACTCTGGCATGATCTGCTCAGAGGGGAGACCAGCCCCCAACCCTCATCAGCTAGCACTCGAATCTGGGTGCTGCAGCACAGGGGTTTAATATTGCTTCTCCATGCTTTTATCCTATTTAATGCAGCTGTGGGTATGGATATTCTCATCATCCACAACCTACCTCCCCCCTTTTTTTCCCCTAGATCTTTTGAGGCATTTTTTTGGTAATTAATATAGAGATTATTTCCATGGTATAACGAACTGTAGTTGACTAGGAATCATTTCTGTCTTAAAACAAGGTGAAACAAGTGTTTTCTATTTTCAGAGATCTATAGATAGAAATTGTGGTATTTTTGAAACATTTACTTCCACACTTCCATAATGTGCTCTGGTGTTTCCAGGTGTATGTGATGGATACAGTCCTTGATGGGTTTGCTTGATACACCAAGAGTCTAAGATTGTTAATGTCCAAAAAAAGAATATTTAGAAAAATTAGTTTTTTAGATTTTCTTTTATGTCTCTGTTCTGTCTCTTTTGGTGGACTTTTGTGGAATGGATGGATGATGTGTTTTTTGCTGATGATTCTCTAGAAACATCCATTTATCTTGTATTCTGGCCTCAATCCTATAGATGTACACGTGTATTTAATTTTAAGTTTGAGTAATCTTGGCTGAAAGGTCGAGATATGTATATATCTCCTCAGGATTATGCATTAATAATGCACTTGCTCCAACAGACATCTGGAATCCACACTTCAATATGTAGCCTATAAAACACTTCCATACGATAATAAAGTTCAATCATCTGCAAATAGGGAGATGTTAGAGAAAGATTACATGATTTTTCAAGATTCTGCAAACAGTTCTTGGCAGAAGCAGGAGGAGAAGCTCATTCCTTTAAATCCTGTTAGAACTCTGTCCTCTCCTGCCTTTATCCATGTGTCATGGATCATTAAAACAGGGATCTCTGCAGAGAGATGAACGGCAAGGCCTAAAAAGCTGAATTTTAATGTGCCACACATTTTGCGTCATACTCAATGTATTTCATAGAGTACCTAGGACGTTTAATTGCAAAAAGCAAACCAGAGGAGCACTGCCAAAGCCATCAGCCCCGGCCCTGGGCTTGGGTGCCCTTTGATGTTCCATTTCTTGGGGGGTGTGGAGGGGAGGTAAAGGATGTCACTTCAGAGAGGAGCCACGCTGTGGAACCTGGAGGCTGTTCAAAACCTGCACTCTGACCCTGCTATTGCAATCAGATGGTCCCAATATTTGCTCAGCATCAACTTAAGAGTAGCTGTGAGTGGGTGTTGTAGAAATGAGACCCGCCGATACTTTTAGGAACTGCAACATCTCCATCCTGCAGACTTTTTTGTATCAGCAGCTACTTCATAGCGTTTTTACCTAGTTTTTCAGGGGATTTCTAACTACCTGTTGTACATGCTTATTACAGAGGCAACTTTGTTATTTATTTAAGACCTATTTAACACCACCTATAATCCATTATAGGTTTTATGGCCGGTTCTCACCAGACACGTGTGTGCAGTGCCGGGAGCGGTGCCGGGGCGCGTTACCGCCGAGCCGCACGTGCGGCAGAGACACAGAGCGAGGCCACCACCACAGAAACCCCAGGTCTGCGTATTATAAGATTATTTTCAACTGTTTGCTATATTCATTCGCCACTTTACCCCGGCTTTACGCCGTTGGGGCCGGACACCGGCGCGGAGCCCAAATTCTCCTCGGTTAAGTGGAACCGCTCAACTCTTGGGGCACGTCCCGGGCGCTGCGGTACCAACCCGGGGACCATCCGCGCCTTTGTGGGGCCCCGTCCCCGTCCCCCCGCGGCCGCTCAGCGCCTGCGTGCCGAGCACTCGTGACCGAGCCCCGCACGGCGGGACCGGCGGCCAGAGCAAGGCTGGTACCGCCCCGGTACCCCGGGCAATTGCCTCCGTATCCCAGCCAGCCCAGCGCCGGTACCGCCCCGGTACCCCGGGCATTCCCCCCGTATCCCAGCCAGCCCAGCGCCGGTACCGCCCCGGTACCCCCGGCAATCCCCCCATCCCGGCCAGCCCAGCGCCGGTACCGCCCCGGTCCCTCGGCCAGCCCCCCATCCCGGCCAGCCCCCCGCCGGTCCCGTGCGGTGCCCCCGGCCATCAAAGCCCGCAGCGCCGGTACCGAGCCGTGTCCCCGGTCCGCCCCCCCCGTCACCCCCCCGGCCCCGCCGCTGTTTACGTTCCGGGCACTGCGACGCCTGCGCCCCCGCTCCGCACGCAGCGCCTGAACATGGTTCCTTAGGACTTTGCAAAAGGCACCGCCGCCGCCCCCCTCCCCTTCCCTCCCCCTCCTCCCCCCCCCGAAAAAAAAAAAAAAGTGCTGGTGCAAAATTGCAAAACTTTAGCGAGCCCTGGATGGCTTTTGTTTTGCCTCCTCCCATTTGGGCCAAAAATGCAGGACAGGAACTGTTGACAAATAAGTGATGAAACTCTCAAAAAAAATGGAGGCAAAGAAAGACTCTGGAAGAAGATTGGTGTGTAGCTGGCTTCGGTCTCTTTCCTATTCGTGCCTTTTAATTGATTTTGCTTAATTGTTTGCAAAGGGAGCAATGCATGCGGGACGTAGGCAGCGGAGCGACTTAGTTTGCAAGCGCGCGGATGAGGCAGCGGGGAAGGGGCGGAATGGAACCGAGGGAAGGGCAGGGTGGGACGATCACGGATTATTATTATTATTTTTTTCCGGTGGGTGCGGGTTTGTGCTGATCCACCGCGCGTGTCCGCGGGGCCGTGCGGGGCGGGAGAGCTGCCGGGAGAGGGGGCAGAGCCGCCGGCGGCAGCCGGTGCACCGGGGTCCCCCCGCTCCAGCGGGGACCTACCTTGTGCGCGGCCGGTCCCCGCCGCCTCCAGCCGCGGCTCCGCGCCCGCCGCAGCTTCCCCGGGGCAGCGGCACCGGCCTCGGCCGGGCCTACCCCGCCATCCCCCGCATTGCTCTCGCCGCAGCCCCTCGCCCGCGGACCCCCGCGCTCCCGGCGCTGTCGGGCGTGCGGGGCGGCGGGGGGAGCGGGCGGGGGCTGCGCATCCATCGCGGCGTTACATAAAGCGATCTGGTTTTTAAATCGCCGCTTCCGGTGTGACTATGGAAACACTCGGATTATGTAAATACCGAAACCTGGATGCTGGGCATCATCACATACGATGATTCGCCCCCCTTTCCTTCCCCGGGGAATTAGCTTGTGCTCACGTGCAAAAATAATAATCATAATAAAAATGATCCGGTTGCTAACGAGCGTTGGCCGCCGTTCACGTTTTTTTATGGGATTGCAAAACGCATCGGTGCTGTAGCTTGTGAATTGTCGGCGAGTTACGTGTCCCCCGCTCGCCTTTCAGCGCCAGCCCCTGCTCAGCAGCCCAAGTTTGAGTTTTCCTGCAGCCAGGCACCTGTTATTCCTGCCGAGTTCCGTGTCACGAGATGGAAAAGGTTGTGCATGCAGCTGTGTTGGAGCTTGTTTGGGTTCAGGTTTTGTTCAGTTTGTGTCTTGCCATCTTAATTATTTCCCCCAGAGTGTGTTTATCAAACCTTCTTGCACGATCCGTGCGCTTTGCTGGCTTTTTTTCTTTTCCGGACAATGTGTTTTATTTTGGGGTTTTTGTGTGTCTTTTCTAGCGCTGCATCGGCCGGAGGCGGTACGATGAGAACGAGGACCTCTCGGACGTGGAGGAAATTGTGAGCATCAGGAGTTTCAATTTGGAAGAGAAATTAAAGAGTAAAATGTACCACGGGGATTTCGTGCACGCCATGGACGGCAAAGGTAACTCAGCCGGGCCGCGCTCGCCGCCGGCTCCACGTGCAGCTCCGCGCCGGCTTCGGATTTCGCGCCCGTGCCCCTGCCCGGGGATCCGGTGACGCCGCCGGCCCGAGGGGAAGCACGGGGAGGCTGCTGTGCGGGGCCTGCAGCCCGCACCGCCCCGAGGGGGCTGCCCCGGCCCGTCCCCCCCGCACCCGGAGGGCGGCTTTAGCCCCGCCGCGGTGCCGGGATGAGCGCGGTGATCCATGGCAGCTCCCCCCGCCCTGCCCCGCCACCGTGACCCCAGCGCACCACCGGGATGTTCAGGAATTAGGTCCTGTCACGGGAGAGGCCGAAACCCCAGCCCCCACTTAGCCGGAGGTGATTCCTGCTCCCCCTCCGCCCCCTCTTGAATCCAGGACCCCTTTTGCGAAAGAGTGCGACTGATGAGCCTGTTGGCCAGGCTCGGAGACTTTTAAAGTCAATAACTTCTTTGTGAGCCTATCATATATTAAATTACAGCGCTGCCCTCCCCAAAGCGACTGGCTTTGCTGAGATGACTTGAATTCCGGAGCGGTAAGCAGAGCCAGACAGCCCAGCTCTGCCGCACGGCTCCCTGGCAGGAAGGCAAACGGGAGAGGTTTGCCCGGGAACCAAACAGGCCGGGGGGGTTGCAGGTCACCTTTATTTACCGCTGCACTGTTGACACGGATCCCCATCCCAGATGGCTATCACTGAAACTCGGCTAGACTGAGGACGCCTGTCTGAGCTGCCTTTCTCAGCAAAGAGAAGTTTGGGCTGTAATCGTCCTGAAGTTGCTCTGAGTGCGGAGCCACTAGTCGAGTTTAGAAAATTTCCTTTTCTCCCCTAGGCTTGGTTTTGCATGAGCATTTTAAGCTCCTTTTAGAAAAGTTGATGTGGTGGAGAAATTAAATACCTATCTTACTTAGGAAGGTATTTGTTTAGGAGATAAGCTCAACCCTGACCTGCCTCTTCCTCCAAACAAAACATAAACACCTATTTTTTAGCTGGTAAATGTTAATTAATTTTCCAGAAAATGATTGCACTCTCCCCTCAGCTTCCAAACAGTCCAGTGGTTGCCATTGCTCCATGCTAAGGATAATACAATCCACAGCTTCACTGGCTGGGCAGATCCAAAATCTTTGAGCAGCTTTCTCCTTTCTAGGGAACTTGAAAATAAATGAGTGTCTTTTGTTATTTTGTTGTGGTCTGTGTCGGCTTTGTTCAACCCCACAAGGGATTTAAATGCTTTGTTGGGGCATTATGAAGAAAAGATCTGCCTTCCTATTTGCTCTGGTTTTATTTTTACTATTGGTTTAATTTTTTTTTCTTTATAAACCCAAGAGCTGAATTGAATCTGGGCAAAACAATGACAGGCGTTGGTAAGAATAAAAGTCAGTTTCTATGAACACATGGAATTAGTTGAGCAATATATTTATTTATTTTTGTTTCCCATGTCCTTGTTTTTATTATTAATGATAAGTCTTCTTGCAGTGGTGTGATTTTTGGCTTGAATGCAGTTTGTCATAACTACTAGTCTGCAAGGCTATACAGCTGCCTCTGCTTCTTCCACCCATATTACTCCTGATGTTTGTTGACTCTCTGACTTGGGTCAGTGTCCATAAAAAATCTCTGTGGTTTATTTATTTGCTTACCTTAAGCCCTTGGTTTTAATGGGAATGCCTACGGGAAAGGAACACTTCTCTAGTACACAAATATTTACTTGGTAACCTTAGTTAAATGGAGTATTCATTACACTTATTTCGAGACTAGTAGCAATAAAGTGTCTGTAATTTTAATGTTTCTGTAAATGGATAATTACAGTGCTCTGATTTGGTAACTCTAAGTAGGAACATTATATCCCTACTTGTCATAATTACTAACTGAATACAGCAAAGAAAAAGTTGTACAAATAGAGGGAAGTACATGTGCAGGCTTGGAAGCTTGGCCTCAGGGTCCCCTTTTACTTTCAGTGTGGGTTTTAGAGTGGAGAAAGATCAGGGATACAACTTGGGCTGAGGTGCTTCTGCTCTCTCAGGGCAGGATGGACATTGCTGGATGAATCTTGGAATTAAATTGCTCCTGTGTACCCGAATATAATACAGGGCACGGTGTTTGGCAGTGCAGTGCATTTTATGGTGCTGAAGAGTCAAGCAATATTTCCCATTTTAAGGCAGCGTATGGACGCTCTATGAAAGTCACTTTTTCCTGTAAAAAAGGGGGAATAGCAGAGCCATAGAAACAGTACATGGCCACTGCAGGAATTCCTCTGCTCTCTGTGGCAGAAGGCTCCAAATGGAGTGTGGGGTTTTGGAGGCACAGCTCACCCAAATCGCTGCCTTGTAACTTCCCCTCTAATCCCCAAATCACTGCTATTGTACCAGACAGTGCATAGAGAAACCCCCAGGAAAGGCCAGTCCTGCATAATCCTTGGAGTGAAGCAACAGGGTGATGCTGGCCAGGGTTAACATGACAAATTTATGTTTGATTTTCAGTTTGATTTTGTGTTATACTGTGACTTCCTGACTTCCCACAGAAACTATTCATTTTTCACAGATTTACTAAGTTCCAGGAGCTGTATAAATTTCCTACCAGCTCCTAAAGTTACATTTCTGTTAATTAAAAATTTCTCTGTTGAAATTAGAAAAGAAATTACATTTTCACAGAATCAGGGCTTTTTGTTAGAACCAGATAATGCTCACCAAAAAAACATGTAGTAATGCATAGCTGAAAAATATCTAAACTTACGTATAGAGTTTAAACTACACATTGGCCCCAGAAGTACTACACTGATTCTCAGTAAGTTAGTCAGGATTATCTTTTAACTGTTAATTTGGTATTTCATTACAGCCTGGGTGTTTCAACCCAGACCTTAATTGACAAACTGACTGGATTCTATTTTATGTGCATCAGTGAACAGGAAAAATAGGGAGCAGCTGGGAGAGCATTGTCTGTCAGGGGGTTTCCGGTTTAGACTAAAATATGCATTCTCTTTCTGTTTCTCTTTAGGTGATAGTGGAGTTGGTGAGAAAAGGGAAATGAGGAGCATTTGAGAAAATGTAACCTGAGGTGCCAATGCCATTGTAATTGATTTGGGACTTTTTTTTTAATTCATTTTCACAGATTTTACTTTTGAATATGTGCAAAGAGAAGCTCTCAGAGTTCCCCTCATCTTCAGAAATAAGGATGGACTGGGAATTAAGTAAGTTACAAGCAAATCTTGATGATTAATAAATGCTTTTATAAAATAACCATAATGCTTTCCACTTGTATCTGATATTTCTTTTGATGATCTCAAAATGGATTGCAATTAGTCTGACTGTCAGCACCCTTGAGAAGAGGAATGATTATTTTCCGCTTATAAACAAGCAGATAATGAGGTCTATAAAAGTTAAGTGCATCCAGTGTGGTGCTGCACAATCAAAAATAAGTCAGCAGTGAAAGTTGGGAATATAATCCAAAGGTTTCTGCACCCAATCCATGCTGTAACAACAGAATAAACTCCCTTCAATTTTTGACCTCTCAATTGTTCTCTGCATTACAGGTGGAATGTCTAATGTTGCCTGTCGTTTTCCATTATAATCATGGCTCTTCAGAATGTTTCAGCTTTGTAAATATTTAATAATGTCTGGTTAAATGTGGGATTACTGGAGTCGTTTTGAGGTTGCATTTTATTATTATATCCAGTTACAGAGGATTTGGTATTTTAATATGAGAATCTTGCAGGTTTGTTTGTGAGTGACAGTGTCTAAGAGAGAAATTTTAAAAGGATAAACTTTATCAGCCACATAATCCATAGTTTAGATTATTGTTTCTTGATACGTCTGGAAATTAGGACTGTGTAACTGATTAGAGCTGAAAAACAGACAATTTTTTGAAAGCATCATTACTTACTTTGCTCAGTTTCAGCTGGAACACTTCACAGTTTAGGGGACCGAGGGGTCCCAATTACTAATTAAAAAGAATCAAGCCACCCCAATATAATTTAAAGAGAGAAAGAGAAGAAACAGTGTTTTGGGGTATTTGGCAACCACATGTCCCTTTACTATCAGAGCAAACAGGAGCTGCTGTGATGGCTCTGATGACAAAGTAAAATAGTTTTCTATGTTGAACTCTGAACAAGAGGTGCTTAGTGGGCTCTCTCTGTATGCACTGGTTTTAAACTGCTGCTCCCAAAGGGCAAGTCATAAAATCTTGAAGTATTCTTCCTGAAGAAATCAGGAGCCAGAGGTGTTACTGCACCTTCCCAGCAGCCACATCCTCCTCCTGTGTGTGAGGAAGTTCATGTGAAATTCCTCACCGTTCAAGAAGGAAACTGGGGAGATGTTTCAGCTCCTGCTGTGCCAATGGTGCCAGTTCAGCTTGTGCTCCAGCAGGGGAGAAGTGTGGAGGTGAGAGCTCATCCCAGACACAAACATTCCTGGGCTTCAGATCCGCAGCTGCAAACGGCCAGGCATTATCCAGGATGGAAAAGCAGTCTGCCAGCCTGGGCCAGTGCTTCCTGTGGCCACTGTACCCAGGGTGATGCCTCCAGGCCTCAGGCAGCCTGACCTGCTGTGGGTGCTGCACAAGATCCTTCCCAAAGATGCCGTGTTCCTCCGTGTCCTGACCACTGGATGTAACATCCCTTTCTTCTCCATGCTCACGATTCAGGATTCTGTAACGAGGCCGTTTCAATGAGACATTTCAACACTCAAATCTCAGCTCACACACCATCCTTGGCTTCCTTGCTGGTCCTGTGCCCAAAATCTGGAGAGCTGCAACTTGGCACTCCCTTCCACTTTGGGTTGGCCCTGTGCTTTCACTGGAGACTCCTGGGGGAATTCTGCCTGTGGAGAGGGCTCTTTGGTCTCTCTTGGTCCAGAGGTTCAGAGACTCCTCAAAGCACAGGACCATGTAAAGAGGAACCTGGATTTTTTATGTCATGTGTTGGGTTGTTTTTCTTCAAGACAGGCAACCACACCACAAAGAGCCCGTTGAACATCAGGTGCCTCACTTTGTCAGCATTATCAAAGCAGCCAAATAACAGCAGTTTTGGAACATGTTGGAAGTGAAGAAGTAGCAGGACTGAGTGCTGCATGCTTTTGTCTTCAGCTGGAGTTGTGCAGCTCTGGCAGTTGAGGTACTGCATCTTCTGAGTTCTGAACTGGACTGGGAAGAGGTGGAAGAGGAGTAAATCCACAGCAAGAGTTTTACCTGGAGTCACTTACCTGCTGCTCTGTCACACACCCACACTTTGGACAGTGGAGGAAAAATATGTGTTCCAGTTTGCTGTGAAGACTTTAAAATAGTCTCAGCAGCCAGGATTGACCAGCCAGCTTTTCAGATCCCCCCCAACTGCTGATATCACTTAATAACTCTAATACCATCCTGACATCTCTTCTCCTTCCTAGGGCTGTTTCCCTTTCTCCCTTTTGTGACCCATCCACACATCACGTGCAATTCCTTTCTCTAGCTGGAATTCGTGGTCAGAGAAGAGCTTTTTTTTTCTTTTGAGGATATTTTTGCTGAATTAGTGCGCTGAGAAAAATAAGAGCAAGTTATGTGATACGTGAGTTTTGTCTGGGTTTTGCATGGAGTCAGTTGAATTCTCCATTTCACAGTTAGCTGGGTGAATTGTTTTTATATTTCTCTGCAGAATC
>JAWWES010000037.1:10645383-10661184 GCA_035583135.1 Lophotriccus pileatus
GGTTTTGCATGGAGTCAGTTGAATTCTCCATTTCACAGTTAGCTGGGTGAATTGTTTTTATATTTCTCTGCAGAATCAATGAATACTCACTGCTTTGGGAGATTAAGTACTAGAATTTCTCTTACAGGACACTCAACATTCCTGTATTTTTTATTTAAATGGGTGTGAATTATTAGCTTGAAATGATGTTGTAAAGGAATTGCACACACTTGGGCATAAGTGCCAGTAGAGTGAGAGGAGGTTGGAAACACAGTGTACTTTAGATGACAGTTGTGAAATGCATGAGCAAACTTTCCTCTTTGGCACCCGGCAGGATAACATGATTTAATTTTATTTACATTTCCGCTTCTTATGTGTATCCATCAGAAGTTGCTGGCATGCAATGCAGGAGGTTTGGGGATGTGGAGGTACCAAAATGCTGTGTGCACTGTACTCCAGCAAGATGGAAATAGGATTGGCAGCTGCCTAACTGATCCAAAATAGGGGCAACCTTCAGTCTCTGGGTGTTTCTGGCACCACTGTCTCTTGTCCTGAGCAGGCTCTGTCCATCATGACATAGTGGACTATGTGACACACGTGTGTAGGGTGGCTTTTGAGATACAGTGGTCTACAAAATATATGGTGTAAGATGATTTTTTGAATTTCTGCTGATACATGCTTCCACTTGTGTTTGCTGCTAAGCAGTCAGGCTGCATGTCTGTGCCTGGCAGAGGCACAACACAGAGCTGAACAGTTTGGTTACTGTGCTTGGAGGTACTCTGAAATGGCAAGGAATGAGAGGAATGAGGAAAAATCATAATGATCAAACTTTGAAAATTGCTTTTCTCTGTGTCTCTGACCATCACGAGCTGCTACTGCTGTGGCTGGAAGGCCCACCTGTGATCTCTCAGCAGAATGGGAGCTGGTTTTTTTGGAGGGCTGTTTCCAGGATTGTCACTGGGAGAGGGAATGCTGTTTGGAGAGATGTTGTCTCTTATCTGAGCAACGGTCATCTTGCATTGTAATGTGGTTAATCACATACCTGTGCTGGCCAGAGCTCATCCTCATTAGCTTTTGAATGGGTTCTCTAGCACATCTTTAAACGTTTACCAAAAGGCATCCAGTGCACACTGAGGTGTTTGCATTTCTTTTCTTTTGAAGGCAACAGATGACATGACTTGTATTCCAGACTGCTGAAAGCCTCAAATGCAGTCAGTCCTATTTTGGAGTTAAGTGAAGTCACCCCACTATACTATTATTCACTGATTTTTAATGATATTTGAAATCTTTAGAAGCATTTGCAGTGGTTTTGCACAAGATGCATTGTCTGAAAATTGCATGGCAGCAAGGAAAAAAGTATTTCTGGGCTGTTCTTGCATTGTTGCTCTTCTGGGTTTATATGCAGAAAACCCAACCAACACTGAGTGAGTGGTACAAGACTGGTGACATCCAAGAAAACAATATTATCTTTTTTTGGCTATCCTAGTGATACAGCAAACCAGCCCTGGTTCTGTAAGAGTGAGTGTATAGGATTGTATGAGAACTGTGTGGTGGGGCTGCAGCTGAAGAAGTACAGTCACCTACGGCAGCACAGTGGGTTGGAATTAAAGCTGGACCTCCCAAGGCAACCCAACTACAAAACGGGTTCTTGTACTTGAAACCTGCCGTTTTCAAGCCTGAAATTATTCTGTGCTCTTCTTCTTTATTGTGTCACACAACCTGAGACTGCAGAGAAAAAGCCCCAAGGATTTGCCAGGTGTACTCTCCAAAGAGCTAAGCATGCAATTCCACTGCCAGGGAGGGTTATATTCTTCCAGTCTGAGTAATGTTTATTGTCAGCTGCTTCTGCAGCTCTTAGAAAGGCTGGAATTGCTCGTATCCATCTGAGTTAGGATTGTTCTCTATCTTGGTAGTTGATTTTCATTTTGATTTATAGGAATGTGAAAAGATTGCCCATCTAATTGTTCTACATTTCTGACACCAAATACAGGCAAGCTGTGCATTTGCAGACAAACCTGGCATGTTCTTGTTGCCCACAAATAGTTCCTCCTTCCTCTACTTCTGACTTTCTAGTGCTTGGGAAAAAAAAGATGAGCTCTGAGTGAAGCCTGAAGGTCAGTAGATTCAGGCTGTTTCACTCCGGAGAGGGAGTGAATTCCAAAGCTGTGGGGCCCTCACAGCTAAATGCAAAGATGTGAGGGTTGGCAGAGAACTAACAAAAGATATTGTCCAGCCTCTGCATCCCACCAGAGGAAGGTGATAAGGGTAAAAGTGGACGAGCAGAATTTGGCAAGTAGTTCTCCAGATACGTGCATGCCAACAAAAGCATTTTTTAACTTTGCCTATTAGTGTGTTCTTAATAGTAAAAACTATTGCTCTGAACGTTTGCCCATGGGCTGGATCGCTCTGATTTCTGACTAAATTGTGTCAGAAGTCCAGAAACAAGTTGTTTATCTTCAACCTGGGGCAGTACAAGAGGGGCAGAGCATTGTGCTGGCAGGTCCCACCGGGCTGCTTTTCATTCCAATTCCTTAGTCAGCTCTTGTGCAATGTGCAGTGTGAAATATTGTCAATAAGATGAAGTCAATCAGCTTTAAACCCCCACTACTGGTTTTGTTTTCTTTTTCTATCCAGTCTATGTGCTGCAGAATTTTACTCTCTCCTTTACACATAGAACTTGCTGACTTGCTGTACCAGGCTACTGTCTAATTACATTAAACCCTAAAACACTGCCTGTGTTAGGAGTGATCCTATAAATGCATCAACATCCCAGAACCAATTATGCTACCATTTAATTTAGCTCTGAATTAGCCCAAATTGAATTGAACAATTTCCCAACCCACCAAATACAGCCAGGTTGCCTTCTGCCAGACAAGGAGGTTGGAATAGTCAGTAACACAAAGGAGCTTTAATTCATCATTTTTTTATGTTTTATTTCCAAGCAATGAATCCAACCTGTGATGGTGTGACTGTGAACAGATTGTTTTACAGCTCTGTCCCTCAGTTTGGCGAGTGTGATAATGTTCACCTTGGGGAATACACAGGAGGCACCACCAGTTGCAAACCCACAGGAGTTGATTAGAACAAGCCACAGAGGTTTAGGATTTTATTGAAATCACCCCCAACCCCTTCCCTTCCCTCCCACTCTAGTGCTAATAAGAAGTGCTCGAAAAGACACCTCTTTTCTTTCACTGTGAATAGAGAAACTGTTGTACACTTGCCAAGGCAAAGATGTCCTGTGTGTCTTTAGAAGTTGCACTGTCCACATTTCAGAGAGGCCTTGCTTGATTCCACCTCCTGCACTAGGGACAAAGAGCACTATACATTTATTTCTCTTTTATTCTGGTAACCAAAGTGTACCATACTTATCTTGACAGTATTTAACGTTGCTTTCTTTGCTAATTACAGAATGCCTGACCCGGATTTCACTGTCAGAGATGTGAAGCTATTAGTGGGTAAGTTATTTTGAATGCACTGGATTAGCTCTTTACAGAACAGAATTGCTTTGAAATACTTGTCCAGTTGTGTTTGTAGACATTTGTGGTAACTCTCAGAATCTGGGAGAAGGCAATGGAGAAGCAATTTGTAAATTAAAAAGGCTGGGAGAACCCTAATTAGTAGTTGTGCTGACCGGACTCCGATCTCATGCTGGATAATTGGCCATTTGGAAGGGAGAGAATGCTTTTGCCCTTAACAGGTGTTCCACACACACTTTTGTGATCCTGGAAAGCAGCAGCTCTATTGATCGAGTTCCTATTATTTTTTTAATCTGTTGTAGAGCATCTGTTTGTGAAAGGTGTGATTGGAGCCGTATCACCTCTTGCCTGTGCTCTCCCCACAGTATTTATCAGTGTCAGGCCAGGTCAGGGCTTTGAGGGAAGGTTGTGAAGAGAGGCTGAGCACAAAGCCTTGCAAACTGCCTGGCTTTTGATAAGACACAAACCAGAGAAGTGGTGACTGTCATCATCAAATGTTTCCTAGCAATCTTTGCAAAGTAAATGTTTTTTAACTCTAAGAAAAGCTACATTTTGAGTAGCAGATTATGCTGTGTGTTTCTTTGAAATCTGCTTTTATTGCAGATGGGTGTGTTATTTATTGTTATCTGAAATTGTTACTGGATAATGATCCTGCTCTCCATGGAACAAGCTGGGTGTTGGTTGTGTTGGTTGCAGTCCTTCATGAAGACTTTTAACTGCATTCCTGCTAGTTAGAATTTACTGGGTTTATTTACCTATGCTGTGGCAGGAATTAATCTTTCAAATTAGCTCAAATGCTGCATTCTGAAAGACCAGTTTTTAAAGAAATTATGCTTTGAGTTTAATGATCAATAGGAACATCAAGTCTGGAAAAGATGTAGCTAAGAAAAACAAAGGAGAGGAACTTGTGCCTCATTTCTGTTCACTTGAGGTTATCAGTGAGAGAAGGGGTTATCTCTGATAACCTTCCTTCACAAACAGAACTCAGCAACGTTGTTTAATTTATGACCATTTATAAGTTCAGGAAAAAAGCCCCAAACCTCTGGCAGAAGATGCTGGGGAAGTGGTGTGGGAAGTGATATTTGGTAGCATTTCTCTTGCTCAGTCTGAGTATTTGAAGTCCTAAATGTTGTGGATTTCCTAAATACCTGCCTGTGACATTTGTAAGTACAGAATCTCTCTCTTTGCTGCAGAGGAGCCTCGTGCAAAAACCTGGTAATCACCTGGACCTGTTTGCAGTTTTCTGTGAATTTGTTCCGTGGCTGATAAACTCCATTTCTGTCTCTGAAGCTGAGGGTCTGACGTTGAGATGTTTTGGAACAGCGTAGTGTTGCATAACAACATTGTTTTTCCTGTATAACAGTCAAAGTGTGGGAGTTGCATTTCCTCAAGATTGATGTCCTTTGAAGTATTAGGGGGTGGAGATTCCTGTGTACATGGTGAGCAAAGCAGGAGGATATTTATAAATAAAATCACCTTTATGAAACAATGGAGCAGAAATAACATTTGTAATTAACCTGGAGATTGAGTTTAATGTAAAAGTGTGCAGTTCCTCACAGCTGGACCAGCAATCCCTGGATGTGCTCTTGGCCAGATACCACATCATGGGGCTTTTTTAATCATGTTTGGGCAAACTCCCTTTGGAGTCATTGTGCTCAAGATCATTGTCACCTGCTCTTTTTGTGATACAGTTGATGACTTTTGGCACCACGGGTGGAAACTTTGATTCAAAAGATCTAAAATATTTGGGAAATGGGCCTGTAAGTTCTACTGAAAAATCACAGGTTTTATGGCAAACCGTTTTTGTGGCTGTGGAATTTGTGCTGGATGGAACAGCCCCACTGACACTGCAAACACTCGGGGGCAGTTCCTGTCTCCAGGCCAGGTTTCTAAATTATCCACTAATGACCTCAGGAAACACCAGTGAGCAATTTTTCTATTGCATATCATTGCTGATAATTTTGTTCTAGTTTTAGGTTAACACATATGTTACAATCTAATGCTCAAGTAAAGCAGATGAAAAGTCTTGTTTTTCTCACTGGAGATGTTAACATGTCAGCATCCCCTCTGATATCCTTAACATCCAGGTTTGTGTTTCTGACATGTGGCACTTTCAAAACTTATTCAATCCCTTGCTGGACCTGGGAGGGGAAGGATGTTTGGGAATGTGAAATGGAATGATCATAACTCTCCGCATCTGATTGTGCATGGGAGTCAACAGAGAGAGAACATGGCTTGAAAAATGTTGTGTTCTCTGGAAACTTGTTGGGTTTTTAAGTGCTCATCATTGTAGTGTGCTGGTGCTATTTAAGCCTATTATGTGTTCTCTCTTCTCCTCTGAATCAGGGGAAACACATTAGTTATAGAACACTTTAAAGGCATGATGCTGGGTTTTTCCAAACCACATAAATTCCATGGGAAGTTACTGAGCCTTTGGTCTGTGAAATCTTACTTTCTATTTCCAGTATGACTGTTGTACCACCTCCAGAGCGGAGCACCTGTAAGTCACAGAGAAATAACAACAAGCTTTTAAATCTCCCTTTGAAAACTCTGGTCTGTGGCAATAATAAGGAGCCAAAAAAGAGATAGGTTTTTTTGATCGTTGTTTGTGTTTACTTGAGCTTAGGTGGTTTTTTTTTAGTGCTTCTGTCAGACTCCCAAAGAAACATTGCTGCTGCTTTATGGATTTTTTTTTGTTGCTTTCCTTGTTTAAGGAAATTACAGCAGCTGTAATTTAGTGTGGTGATGTTCATGACTCCCTGTTTGTGATGGCACCTTAGTGTGCCTGACTGTGCACCCGTGTGTGTGTGTGAAACACTCTTCCCTGCAGCAGCTTCAGAGCCATTCCTTCAGACTGCACAGTTGGGATAATGGTTATAACCAGACTCCCACCTCCACACGAACGATATCCTGGATGCTCTTTAAAACCTGCGACAATGCATTAATTTCAGCAGTTGGAAATTGTCTGATCTCTGAAATGGCTGTGAGCCAAGAATACAGATGGAGAAGTGGAGAGGAATTCCTGGCCTGCTTAGGAACTTGAGACAGCTCTTGAAAGAAGTAAAGCTCTGTTGTAATTTAATAACTCTTAAGCTTTGTCATTTCCTTGTGTAGGGTGAATTTGACTGCCAGCTTTGAAGGGCAGAGTGTCACTGTCATTTCTTCATAAGCTGATTTAAAATTTGATTGAGGGTTGTTGGCCCTCTTAAAGTATCCTTAAACATCTGCCACATCTGCACTAAAAGTTTGGTGTTATTTCTGCAGGGATGTCATACCTGGGTGGATGTTTTTTGCCCATTGCTCTGCAGAACAAGGGCTGAGCAAGGAGAAAAGTGCCTGCCTTGCTCTGCAGGCTGCTGACAGCCAGGGCTCCCATGGTCCCTGTGCATCATCTCCAGCCTTTGCCACTCCTGAATTCATTCAAGGACCAAATGCAATCATTTGCTTCAGTCTTTGATGTCAGAAAGCCAAAGCTTCCATTTTGTCATTTGTTTGATTTTTTTGTCTTTATATCATCCTTCATGAACATCACACAATCTGAAGATGTAGTAGTAGTACTACATTGAGTAGTTTTGGGGGCTGTGAACCATGTACAGGAGAGACAAAGAGGGAGCACACGTGGATGTGTGCCTCAGTCTGGCAGTCTGAGCTCCTTTAGTATTTGTTTTTGTTTTTTTTTTTTTAGTAGTTTGCTTGGGTCAGCACTGATTGAATTTAGAAGCATATCTGCTTTTTGTGGCATCTGCAGTGCCTGTGACTGCTCTGCACTGCCTTTGTTTCCCTGGGTTGCCACAGTTTGCCCAGTGCAGTCCCTGCACGAGCACAGTGTCTCTCTCTCTAAACAGTAATGGCCAGTCTGGATGTGTTTGCTTTTATTTTTAGCTTTTAGCTGACCTCTCTTCGATTTGCTTGCAACAGGCTGCCAGTCTGTGGCTAGTGACCAGTTTTTGCACTCATACCCAAATAACCTAAATAATCCACTAAACAAATTGAAGTGGTGCTGCTGGGCTGTGATGTGCTTCACCTCCTCCCTCTCTGGGCTGGTGTAGCTTTGTGTGCCAGGGTAGGTATTTATTGGACATCCCCACAGTGGAGCTTGCAACCCCAGCCAGTGGCAAAAGGGGAGATTTCAAACATGCTGAGGATTGTAAGAAAGAAAAGAGACTTTGGGTTATTGTGATCCCTGGGCTGAAGAGGTTAAAGTTGTGACCACAGCGGTCACTTCTGTAGGATCAGCAGCATTGTCCTATGGAATTCACCGTGCCCAGCCAGGCATTGTAGCAGTGGGAACAGTGCAAGTACAGGACTTAGACTATTCATGGGGTGGTCTAACAACTGACATCAACTCACTGATTGATTTTATTTAACCAACTCACTGAGGGTTTATTTATAGAATTCAAAAAATAAGTGTAGGAGCAGTGAGGAATGTATCATCTGTCATGGAATTTGCCATTATAATCTGATGCTGCAGACTGGACTGGGCCATAATGTTTACATGGGTAGGAAGTGATTGGTTCCCTTCATTTAGTTGCTGTGTTCACAAACTGTGTTGAAAGGCTTTGGTGTTCCTTGTACAAAGAATCCAAGTAAAGTTGAAAGCAGCAAAGCTTTTAATTGTGCTAAAATGTGTGCATTGAGGTATGGCAGTAAAAAGCAAACACCACCAAGCTCCAGTAACTGTTGCAGAGAGCAACTTCATCTGGCCCAAGAAGATGATGCACAAGATGGGACCTGATAGATCATTTCAATATTTGATTTCTGTGATTCTGTCAAATCTTTAAAGACCTGGCAGCAGGCTTTGATCTCCAAGACAAAGGGTGAAAGGAAAACCCAGGCTCTACATATCCTGTTGCTTTCTTTGGTGGGAGTAGCTGAGGAGATACCTGATTATTGCTGGGGTTTGCTTTCTCATTAGAAACACCAAAAGAACAGGAGCTGAGCCAGAAATTTCAGTTGCAAATTGAGTGTTTAAAGAAATACGTGTGAAGGTCTGCGCCGCAACTCTGAGTTTATAATCATGGTGTCAGTGGAGAAAGATAATAGAATAAATTACATCATTAAATCCCAGACATTTTCAAGGGAAAAGTCCCATAAATAGTGGGGGTTGGCCTTGCAAGTGCAGGTCAGCCTTGCCTCGTGCTGCTGACAAGTTCTGGGGGAGATGCTGTGTGTGCTCTTACACATCTGCTCATGGTTTATTCACTAAGTGAATAAGTGATTAAGGACTTCATCATAGTGCACTGAAGTGAACAGCTGAACTTCCTTTAACTGCAGTGGATGAAATCAGAGCTGCAGAGGAGTATTTCCCGGGCTGCTCAGGTTTTTTCACAGGGGAGAGCCCTTAGGAAGCTTTGTGAAGTTTGGGATCACAACATTTTGCTCGTTCAGGAGCAGCAGCGATTCCACAGTGTAACGGTGCACAGTAAATAGTGTGACCTTCTTTTCCCAAATGGAAACCAGGCTGAAAGGAGGAATGATCTGCCCAGGTGCTACAGACAGAATTTGGGGAGTCTCAGTTTCCAGTTTTCCTGTAAAGTGTAAATGATGTAGCGAATGTGGTGAGCTGTGGCCTCTTCTGTGCAGGGACTGCAGTGGGGAGGAAACAAGTTCCCTGCCAGGTTAATGTAAGGCTGATGTAAATAATTTAAATTCAGCTGGGACAGAAAGGATTACTGCCCATCAAGGGTACTGAACAGCCACAAGCTGTGTGGGGCTCTGCATCTGTCATCCAGCCATTTGTGTTCTGTTAAATACATACACTGCTGTAGTGCCCAGGAGTTCCAGCTAAAATGAGAATAAATGTGCCAGGTACTCCACAGAAATGCAAGAACCACCCTAAACCATGCTTCTGCAAGTAGGTGGTATTGAAAGGGGAATGGGAAGAGGTGCAAACTTTGTAGGTAGTGATTAGTCTGGGTTTATAAAACGTGGTTTGTATATCTGTTAAAAGCTGTACAGACATTTATAGAAGTATACATCTATACAGATGTATAAATTTCATTCAGTACTGAATCAAGAATCGTAAGTGGTGTCGCTAAGGAAGAGCAAATCGTGGTGGTGGTGACTGCAGGTCAGATGGGTAAAGGCAGGAGGGAGGGCAGAGGCCGTGTAAAACACTCCTTTTACATTAGCATACATTTCTTCTGGTGTGCCAGCACAATGGTCCCTGAGCTGGCTGTGCAAATGCTCAGCTTTTTGTTAGCAGCTACTCAAAAACTCTGAAAGCAAAGCAGAGAAGTGTCCCTGAGTAGCTGCTTTCTAGTGATTTTTTTTTTTTGGTTCATTCCTCCTGCGTGTTTGCTGCCCCTCTCAAATTGATCTGTTCTGAAAATTGTATCATGGTTGAATTCACATCCAACTACAAAGCAAGTCGAGAGGCTCGTAGTGTGGTCTGTGGGCAAGTAGGGGAAATTTTGTCTTAATCAATGTACAGTTCTCCATCCTGTGAAAGAAAATTAGCCATGTAGATACAAAAGAAGGACAAAGCAGCCACACACTGCAGCTCAGAAAACTTTCCATCATTTCTGCTGAATAGGGACCCAGTGTGGCTTTTTCTATAGAGCAACGCTCCATTTGTTTCAAGGAAGTTGTGAAATTGGAGAAGGAGAGGAGTTAGGAGGGAGCTCATTAGAGAGGCTCTGTTGTAAGGAGCACTTCCCAAAATTAAAGTGGCTGCTCAAAGGAAGTGCAAAAGTCTGCCCCCAGACTTGCCTGTAAGTCGTGATTAAGATGTATGGCCCTCCCCCGGTGTGGGGATTTGTCTGTGAATGGCAGTGCCACGTTGGGAAGAGCAGAAGAGCTGAGTCAGGAGTCATTAAGCTGCTGTGTCTCCAGGAGTCTTGTGTGGAGGGATAAGGAGGAAGCAGTGAGGGCTGTGCTCTGTTCCTAGTGCCCAAATAATGCACTTTTTCAAGACACAGTGGACCGGGCTGTTCTAGGGGAGAGGAGTCTCATGGGAGGGGAGGCACTCGGATGAAATATTTCCATTCCTTGTAAGACTTTTGCTTATTTCTCATGGGGGTTTTGTGCCCCGTGGTGTGATCTGTGCCTGGCCTGCTTTTTGGATTCTGCTTTTGCTCTCTGGGTTCTGCTTTTTTCATTTTCGTGTAACTGGGACTGTTGGAATATTAACCAAAACTGAGTTAATGAAACATCCTCATTGTTCTCGTGCTTGGGAAGGCCACTGTCTGTGTGGTTTCATAAGGAACAACTTGTGAACATGTTCTTCAGGCTGTGAGGATTCAGGCTGAGGGTGCCTCAGTCTCTGGACCCTGCAGGTCACCCCCTGAATTCCTCAAGGGACTCAGATCCACAGGAGATACATCTCTCCCATGGCTGAGAGGAGCAGGGGATGCAGGAGCACGTGGAAGGCAGGAGACAAGGGTGACTCCTTGCAGGAGGAGGCTGAACTTGGATGTTCCTCACAAGGGACTGTAAAATAATTGCATGTCACTGCTATTCCCATTGATCTGAGGATACAAACCCAAAACCTGTGCTTTAAGGGAGCTGAGTTATGTACCTGCCTACAGACTTTTTCAGGGGGAAAAATGAAGAGTCAGAAAGCAGCTTATGTCAGGGCCCAGTGATTTGTCTCAGATATTACACAGCAACACGTGTCTGAGATCCAGTCCATAAAAAGAGATTGTTCCTCCATCATATTGTTCTGTGACTAAAACTTGCTTTAAAAACTCCCACTATTTTTAAAAAAAACATTTTGTTTTTAAAATCAAGTTCCAGATGCCCTCACAGTCATGCTGCTGGGACTGCCAACGTGCTTCATGCTCTGAATTGGGCAATCTGCTAAGTCAGACCTCGACTAAAATCAGCAGACAAATATTACCACTGAAAATGGTGATTTCCCAGTGCCTGTAAGGTCAGATGGAGTCAAACCAATGGTCTGTCAGCAGAGGAGTTGATATGTACTGTTGGTGTGAGCTGGCCAGGCTTCTGGCTGCTGCATTTATTTTCAAATTTGAGCAGTACAAAGAGGAAACATCTGAAAAATAAAATAAAATAAAATAAAATAAAATAAAATAAAATAAAATAAAATATGCTGATTTATTGAAGTGATAGACTGCAATTCTGTCCAGCAGGTTCCTCTTTCCCAAGTACAGCACTGAAGATTTATTGGCTCATCCTTTTGTCTTTGTCCTTTCTTCCTTTCTTTTCCCTTGAGCGACCTCTCCTGTTTTCCTGTCTCCCTCTCTCTTTGATGAGGCTGCTCTACTGTACAGAACTCATTTTACTCCCTAATCCCATAGCAGCTTGTGAGGAAGTACAGATAAATCCTTCCAGACCTGAGCAAGTGCTGTTAGGATACTCATGCCGACCACGAACCAGTAAGGATAGAGAGGTGAACACACTTTTTTAAGCAGGACCACTAGGACTTGACAGGTGGGTTTTTGTTTGGTTATCCTGGGATCTGTCCTTTCTCTGTGGGACACCAGCAGTCCTGTCTGTCAGTCTGACAACATAATGTCATGTCTGAGCTGCTCCACCTTTGCTCAGGGCTCGGGAGAATTACAAAGCTGCGCTGTGTTCTCTCCTGGGCAGAATTAAAATTAGTAACTAGACTTCAGGGTTTCTGAATGGATTTTTTTTTTCAAGTGAAGGTTCCATCAGTGATTTTCCTCCGGTCTGAGGGCTCTGCCTAATTTTGTTGAAAATTGAGGCTGTTTGTAGCAGCTCTGGAGGAACCCTTTGGGACACTGGCATCCAGCAGCGTTAAGGTGGAGCAGTCAGTGCACGTTAAATCTCTTCTCTAATAAAGTGCTGTATCGCAGACTTTCCGAAGATGTTGCTTCATTTAACACTCACTGAGTTTGTGCCTCTTAAATAGCTGATTGTGTACGAAGAAAAGCTCCAGTCTGTGGTAGCAGAAGGGGGCTGGGGCTGTGGTTGGTGTCACCGTGGGATTTCCCACAGTGCTGGTGCTGCTGCACATCCTTCCCCTGAAGTTTGTGGAACTGTGCTGGGAAGAGGCAGGGAGCTGACCCTGCTTAAAAACATTATTTAAGCCTCATCAGTTTCTTGAGTATTGGTGAACAGTTTGTATCATGAAACCAGGACCTGGGGCAGACAGAGGTTAAAACTTACCCAGTATTCCTGAGGGACTGGAAATAGAAACTTCTCCCTCTAATTCCAGTTCTGGGCTCTGGTGCCAGACCATCTTTTTGTCATCTAAACTGGCATTTGGTTTTTGCTGTTGCTGCCTATTGTGTGCCCAGGGATAGTGTCTCTGTTCCCCGTGCTGCCCATTGCATCCAATAACTTGCTTTTTTTGCCATACCAATTCAGCAAGTCTGAATTGGTGTCCTGCTCCTTCTCTTCCTTCTCTCCCCACTTCTGGCACTGCTCTTCCATCCCCTGCCTTTGTGCTGGCAATGAGGTGGTTCAGAAAGTTGAACTGGCAGAAAACTCATCCTCCCTCGCAGAGAGGGGGAGGAATATATATATATATTTATTATTTTTATATTTCTTTAATGTTTTGCTCTCAGCACTAACCAATGTAACCTTCCATCTCCGTCACGAGTTTCCACTGGGGCTCTGTGCATCAGAAGTGCCTGGTGAGTGAGCCTTGAGCCATGATTAGGGTTTCTGTGCAATAAAGGTATTTGATGCTCCCTCTTTATGCCTTTTTTTTTTGCTCTTAGAAGTAAAAACGAAATATTATAACACTCGCTTGCCTATGTTTAGCACGTCCGCTGACTTGCCATTTTGGAAGTAGAACCAGTTCTATTTTTAGAGCTCAGCTTCCTGTTTGAGCTCTCTTTAAGTTTGTCCTTTGGCTAACACAGTCAAACTCTTTAAAAAAGTCTTACTTAAACTGGGACAGTTCTGCTAAAAACAGTCATGTTCGTGTCCGGATATAAACAGCAACAAACCCCCTTTGAATGAACGTTACAACAAAAACACAGCCTCTCAAAGGAACGTGTTTCCATGATGTCAGACCATGAAAGTGAGATTGAACTGATGTGTTTTGTGGTCACGGGCATCTCAGAGCCTCTGTCTACAGGTGGATTTAAAGATGAATGGTCCATGAGGGAAAATTAAGGAGAAGAGATATTTTAGAGTAACTGTTCTTGTGCAATAACCATCCTCTGCTTTAGCTCACCCAAACTAGAAACGAGCTGTCTTATCCTGGAGGGATACCACCCAAAATCCTGAATATTTTATGGTAGTTGTTATGCTTTTGTGTCATAATTTACCTGAGTCCAAAAAGACCTTCAAGTGTAGTGCTTTTACCTAAAAATATATATTGATATCAGCATGTTTTGGAGGTCTGGTGTAATCACAGCTGCATATTTTTTCACAGGTCGTCATTAAAGTGTGGGTATGAGATGTGTGGGGGTGTTGCCAACCCTTTGCCACCTTTAAATCCCAGTGTAGACCAGAGGGGACCTGCAGGATCCCTGGTGTCATGCACATGTTGAGTGCTAGTGAATGGTAGTTGGAGGTCTTTTTCAATTCCCTAATTGCCAAATATCAGGGAAATCAAGGCCATAGGGTTCCTCCTTGCTGATGATGAGGCTTTAGAGGGGAGAAAAGCAGGCTAAGGGAAGAGGCAGTGGTTTCCTCTCAGTTCTGGCTGTTCCACCCCTGCTAGGGTTGTGCTGGTCCTTCTCCTGGTCCAGCTTTGTGTGTGCCCAAGCTCTTCTTCCCACTGGTGGAGCAGAAACAGACCGGTATGGCTTGAAAGTACAGTGTCAATGAGGCCATAAACAACTAAACTGGCCTTTCCTTGTGGGGTGTGGTGCTGCCAGAGGCACTTTCCTAAATATAAAAGGAGAATGGATTGCACTGATCCAATCAATGCTCCTTTGTACTTTCGTTTGGGAAAATTAAGAACTCAACCATTGCCAGATTAACAGGTCGCTTAACAAAATCATTTAATTCCTGTAGGATTCTTAGTGTGCAAAGATGGTCTTGATAGTGTAGAATACAAAGATACCAAAAATGCTTTAAACATGAAATTATTTCGTTTTTATTAATTGCTCCTAACGTGGGTTATTGCAATTTGGCAGCTTTATACCAAATGATAAAGCTGCAGAGGGGAAGGAGGGGACATTCTCTGACAGCACTGAGAAGGCTCCTGCTGGAAAGACCTGGCCGAGAGGGAAAGGAGGAAAGGCTCAGAGCACTGCAGAGCAGGGTGGGTGCCTTGGGGATCCTTGTTTCCTGGTGGACAGGGCTGTGCTGGCTGAGGTGTGGGGAGAGCTGTGTGCGATGTCCGAGCTGGGCTCCTTTCCCTTTGTTCTTCTGTGCCCTCTGGTGGCACTGGGAGCGATGGGATCGGGATGTGTCTCTTAAGTTGTTCTTGCCCTGGCTCTGAAATGCAGGGAATGTCGGGAATAGCTCCACTTGAGCAAGGACTTTCTGCTTGGATTCACATCCCTCGCAGTTAGCAGGGGATATCATAATAGTCTCCTGTGGGTAGCAGGAGAATACAGGCTTTCCATCTCCGGGAGCTCCGGGGGGATTAACTGGGATGCAAGTCAAAGCTTTAGTCTTTAGGTACAATTAACCCACTAGTGAAGCAAGCAGATTTCCTGAGGCTCTGCCAAAAATCCTGCTTTATAAACCAAGGAATTTTTTTCCTATTAAGAAGCGTAAAGATTAGAAAGGAGCAGTCCCTTGGCATTTGGGGTTGGTTTCTGGTTGTTGATGCTATATTGTACCTTGAGCACAGATCTCAGTTCAGTCACAAAGGGTTAAAATAATTCCCCAAGGTAGCTTTATCCTCTTAATGGACAGGCTTGGTAATCATTCTTACAGAAAGGACATTTCCTCTTTCCTCTGCCGTGGGGGAGTTGCACCTTTCCCTGCCGGTGCTGTGCTGAAGAAGAGACCACAGCCTAGAAAACACTGGTGTCATTTGCAGCTCTGATTCACACCTTCTGTGCATTTCTCATATTCCACTGCCTGGTTCATGTTTGCTTTGCTTCCACTGCTCCTAATATCCCTGCTAAATCCACCTCAGGGAAGGGATGGGCTAGTCTGGCAGCTGGGATAACCTGAAGCTGTTTCAGGTCAGGGCAGGGGAAGGCAGTGCTCCACCTTGTTAGAAACGGGAAAGGGCAGCTGTTGTGCCCCAGAGGAGGTGATGAATGTCCCAGCATTTCCCATTCACTGTTCCCTCTCTGGCAAATTGTTACAGTATTCCATAGGTGAAAGAGAGTGTGGGTGCAGACTCTGCAGGGGAGATCAAGGAGAGCTTTGCTGAATGACTTGGGAGCTGGAGCCCAACACTCCTGGAGTCTCTGGGGTGGGATGGGCAACTGTGATTTGTGAAAGCGTTTGCTGATGCAGGGAAGGTGCCTGTGTAACCTGCATTCATGGAGCAGAG
>JAWWES010000037.1:10661284-10673599 GCA_035583135.1 Lophotriccus pileatus
GATGGGCAACTGTGATTTGTGAAAGCGTTTGCTGATGCAGGGAAGGTGCCTGTGTAACCTGCATTCATGGAGCAGAGCTCTATCTCTGATGAGGGGCAAGGTTTGCCTCAGCGTTATTCTTGAAGTATTTTTACCAAGAAGCCCAGAACAGAAAGGAGCAAATCTCTGTACCAAACTAACTTGTCCAGGATGGGCACTGGGAGGCTGGGACTCTGCACAAGTTGTTTTCCCCCAAGGTGTTCATTTCTACGTAAAAAAAAATAATGATATTGCAGCATATAGCAATGTTGTACAATTCAATCTATTAGGATCTTCACAGCATCTTGGTCACTAGGCCTCCAAATAAAGGGATCAGATATTATATATGCTATTCCCCCCCTTAATGTTAATGTGGATTTTACTAATACATGGGTTGGAGCAGCTTGATATGTTTTTAAGGTTTTAAGTGAAGCACAGCTCTTCTGTAGCTCTTCCTGGTGGATTTTACTTTCCTGGGTCTTACATCCCTGCAGCTGATTCTTCCCTCTCCTCCTTGCTGTTCTGTTCCCCTTGTCAAAGATGGCACTAGCTTGTTTCTTAGTTACTGTCTTTGTGATCCTTTGGGAATCTTGTGCTCCATGAGCAAGCAGCAGCAGAGGAAGATGTTTCTTTAGGCTGTAAAATCCCTTCCAGTGAACCCCAGCATCACCACTTTGCCTCTGAGTCACATCCTCTGCCAGAGAGGAAGCCTTGCCTCTTAATCCCATACTGCGGGATTTTATTGGAACTCACACTGAGTTACTTGGGAAAAACATCCAGGGAAGGCCAAGGGTGAGGTGATGGATGGTGCACATGGTCAGCAGTAGGAGGTGCTCTCTGCCAGCTAGGGATACACCTGCCTGTTAATCCATGTGCAGCTGAAGTCAGGAATATGATTGGTACCAGGGCAAGGGGCTGCCAGGGTCCCTGAAATCCTGCTGGGACCTGGAGGGCTGCACCAGACCTCAGTGAGTGGGGTGCCTTCTCAGAGGACAGGATACCTAGGATACTCAGAGAGGATACCTAGGAACTGGTTAACAGAAATGGTAAAACGTGGAGCTGTTCAGAAATCCAGCCTGACCTCAGATCTCTCAGCCTGCCACCGCTTTTTTGGAGCCTCTGTGTGCTTCTTTCCCTTGCTCTGGGTGATATTTTTTAACCTTGTCCCAGGAACAGGGGATGGAAGAAAGAGCTGCATCTTTTCAGGCCAGAAGAGATAAAAGCTGGCAGGGAGCCAGAACTGCTCTGCAGTGGGCAGTGAACACCAGGCTGTGAACCTGTAATTATACATCTCAAATTTTGTGAGCTGTACTCCAGGAATCGCTATGTATGGGCTTGTTTGACAGTACTGTGGCTTAAGAGAAAAACATCCCCTCAAATTACTCTTTAATTTGGAAGTCAAGAGACTATCAAGTCAAATCTTAAGCTCTTCTGCCTCTAATTGATAATCGTGTACATTTAACAAACCTGCTATTGAACTGGGCCTCATACTCTTAATTCATCAGGTAACTGCTGATTTTTCTTTTGGAAAGGATAATTGGGAGGCTGTTACAAGGTCGCTTCCTGCAAAGCTGAGATCAAACCTAGACTATAATATGGCAGATCCCAGGCTCTGCCACACAGCCCTTCAAATTCAGTTTTTCAGTATCTGTGTCCTTAACCCCTCTGGGCTGGAGCCATTTCTTTGATCCCCAGGCTCTGGAAGCAGAGATCAGGATGGCTTTTATTCGGGGTCTGTTCAGCAGGACTTCATCCCAGCTGCTCACCTGTGGAGTTGAAAAAAGACCATTCCCCTGGAAGAGTCAAGTTAACCCTTAAAGAAACAACAAAACCAAACCAAATCAACCAGCCAACCAAACAAAAAACCCCCCAGCCCAAAACTAGATTTCACATATGTTGTTTCAAAAGTGCAAATGCCAAGTTTAAGGATTCTTGTGCTTTCTGACACATAACTAAACTCTCCCCATCCTGCCTCAAGGTGGCAACACTCGGTACAGTCCTGAGCCCAGCCTAAGGATGGGATCCTGTTCCCTGGCCTTGGAGTGAGCAGTTTGATGGGCCGGAGGGACTATTGCAGCTTTACACTGCATACATTTTTATTTTTGATTTCAGAGCTTTATGGTCTTGAGTTCCTCCGCAGAACCATTATCACATCTGTCACTGTCACTGCTAGCAGGGGCTAAGGAGGTTTTTAGAGGAGCAAGGCAATCCAGGCTATCACTCTTGCTGAAATACTGCTCCCAAGCCCACGATAGGCCAGGTGCTGTAATTATTAATAATTCCCTCTGATGGTGCATATCAGCCCCCATTTTGTTTTAATGCAGTTTATTTCGAGTTATTTCTTCGGCAGTGAAAATGGGTTTGGAGTGATTTTTTGGAAACGTTGCAAATTTGTTTGCTGGAATCCTTCTCTCCTGGAAATGAGACTTGTCTCTCCTGGGCTCCCGTCCGCTCACACGCAAATGAACTGCTAATTAGGATGATGAAATTGCTGGGAGAGGTGAAACCTTCCAGTTGGCCGAAGAGAAGATTGTGGATTAATCTGTGTAAAGCTGAAGGCTCGACTAAAACTGCTGTTCAACATTCTGGTGCTAATGAGACTTGTATGTCTGCCACTTGAGGAGCTGAAAGTATGTCCTGTAGTTTTTGTTGAGACATCCAAAGTGGGGGCTCACTCCTCTGTGGCATTTAGTGCTTTCATCCCCACTGGTGGTGACTGGAATTGGGAATATTCAGCAATCTGTATAAGGAGTTCAGCAATTTACAGTATCCAGTGATGCAAGGCAGTTTGCTCTTTATAGATAATTTTGGTACATGAGTAAAAGCATCTTGAGAGACATATGGATGTTTAGAAAATTGCAGTATGATTTGGAGAGCTATTTGTCTTGCCTGCCCCCTGCTACCATATTATATCACTTCTTCATAATTTCTAATGTACTTCTGCTCATGTCAATTCATGTGAAGGAGGAAACTGCTCTGTCCATCTCTGAGAAGCAAAGAGACACCAGTGACCTGTTCGGTGTCACACTGGGTGAAAAGTCCACTCCCAAGTTAGTTCCTTGCTCAGGACCTGTGCAGAGGCTTATACTGGTCTCTCATGCTCTAATACCAGTTTCCCTGCAGTTACTGAAAAAAAAAATATAAATATATAAAAATACACACATATAAAAAATAATATACATCTATATAATATACATATATATGTGTA
The DNA here is from genome assembly GCA_035583135.1 of Lophotriccus pileatus. Lineage (NCBI taxonomy): Eukaryota > Metazoa > Chordata > Aves > Passeriformes > Tyrannidae > Lophotriccus > Lophotriccus pileatus. The sequence continues at coordinate 10,664,511 of JAWWES010000037.1, forward strand.
TACATGCATATATATAATATATATATGTGTGTGTACATACACATAATATATAAAAACAAAGCCCAGGCAGCTGTTTGAGGCTCCTCTGTGTTCGCAGGCAGCCGCAGGATCGTGGATGTGATGGATGTGAACACGCAGAGGGGGGTTGAGATGAGCATGTCCCAGTTTGTGAGATACTACGAGACCCCGGAGGCCCAGCGGGAGAAGCTCTACAACGTCATCAGCCTGGAGTTCAGTCACACGAAGCTGGAGAACATTGTCAAGCGCCCCAACGTGGTAAGGGGTGCTCTGTGATAGGGGTTGTTTTCAGCTTCTTCCCAGAAATAAGCCGTGGAGTGGTTTATTTCATCACCAAGGGGGTGAGAAGTGTCTGGAACTCCTGTCCCTTTAGTGTCAGGATCTCGTTTTTAGCCGAGTGGAAAGCTGGGCTCCTTGACAGTGGAACTTAATTTACTGGAATTAGGTACCTGATGAGATGTTAATCATGCAATTTGCACGGATACACAGTTCCTCTCAAGGTATTTAGGAGATTCCATCCAAAATTAAGTACCTATCTATTGTTTTTCCTCCTCTTTAAGGAAGCTTAAACTGTCAGGAAGCTTGAATTCATTATATATGAACCCTCCTACTAACTAAGAAATGTTCAGGGGGCTCCAAAGGGAAAAAGTTGAAAACACCAATATAAAATGTAGAAATCCAAACACTTTTCTCCTGATTTTTCAGTCCTTTTCTAATTACAGCAGCAGCTTTTTTTGCTGGGGACATCTCTTGCCTATGCAGACAATATAAACACCACACTTCTGCCTGAACAGATCAAAAATAGATGGCAGCTCGAACTGCTGATTTGTCCAACTAATTCTTAACTTTAGTGTTCTGTTGCACACAGATCACAGATCAAATATTAAACACATATTTAGACATTTATTCAGATTTTTGCGGTCCTTCATTCCCATGGGACAAGAAGAGAGGGCAAGTCCAGCACATAAAGTCAGCTCCTAGCTGAATGCTCTATTTATCTAAGTGGTTCTCTTGAATTCTGCAGAGCTCTTTGAGCCCACCTAAGGCAGAAACACTTGATTCAGGTTCCCTGTTGTGTAAACTCTGGGTTGCAATATCCAGATGTGGGAATTATTTCAGAATCAGGGTAGTAATGATCAGTTTTGTTTTCACATACAATTGTGATATTCATGGAATGGGGCCTGTTTCTCCTGGCTGCATGATCTTATACCTCTTCTCAAAGTGTACCCTGTGTTATCAGCAGTCCCTGGTGCAGAAGGAGAGAAAGGGCTCAGCCCCAGAGTGCAGGAATTACATGTGTTAATTGCCCTATTGTGTAAATCCTCAGGGAATAGGAACAGTTAAGTTGACTCACACAAATAACATTTTTGGGTAAGCCTTCAAACAGAATTAGCAGTCAGGAGGCTAAACAGGGTGCTAACCATGGCTGAACTGGATCTCTCTGGTCTTGCTGCACACAGTCAGGGGACAGCTCTGTCACCAAGGCCTAGGACAGGTCTTGAGTCCTCTCTGCCCCCAGACTGGAGGTTCAGTCCCACACGAGGCGTTTCTGAGCCCCGCTGTGGCTGAGCACAGCACTGCAGCCTGCCAAGGCCTTCCCCAGGCGCCTGGTGTTTTCCCCTGTTTTGAAACCTGGCACATGTGACCCACTTGCATAACCAGAAGGGAGTGTTACAGATATGTAGCACAGGCTCCATCACAAACAGAGCCAGGAATGAGTCACAGGCTTGTCCTTGCTGTGCCTGTGATGGACACGTTGCTGTCTGTGCTCCCACCCAGCTGTGTTTCCATGGCCCTGAGCTACCTTCGCTTTCCAGCTCTTCCTCATCTTGCAGGATGTTTCCAATTGCTTGGCCTCACTGTTTTCTCCTGCCCACACTCTCTAAATTTTGGCTTTTGAACAAAAACTTTGGTCCATTTTATACCCCAGCAGAATGATGAAGGAGTTAAAGCAGGAGGTCATATAATTACTCAAACCACAATTTGACCAGAACAACGGTGTTAATGTTCCTTGAAATGTAAGGTGTTGGGATACTATAATCTCTTTTATGTTTGCATTTTAATGTTTATAAATGCAATTCCTAGGCTGTTGGCTACAAAAATGCATTTGCATACAGACAGAACAGGAGGGAAGGTGCTCACAGGTGCCTGTGGGACAGAATTTGCACCCAGGTAAATTGACTGCAAAACTCTCCTTCCTCTGGATTGCAAAGGGCTGAGTTGTGGTGATGAAGCAAGTTGGGTGCACTGGACTTCTTCTTGACAGCGAGGCTCTCCCTGTCTGTGAGCGTCTGCTGCTGTCATGGGAGGAGTTTTAGCCAGCAGGACTATGTCAGTAACTAACAGCTGATTCTGGTGGGCTTTCAGGTGGACTTAGTCGACTGGGTGGATAATATGTGGCCACAGCATTTGAAGGAGAGACAGACGGATGCTACCAATGCTATTTCAGAGATGAAATACCCCAAAGTGAAAAAGTAAGTCTGTTTACTTGACTCTGCCCTTGACTGCCTTGATCAGTTCCTTTTACAGTTTGCTGAGTACAGTCTTTAACCAAATCTCTTTGAAAAGAGCATTTTTATTGTTCAGTTTTGAGCAACTCGGTTTTGAAAATGGCAGACTGACCTTAAATAGTGAATTCTCTGAAAGTGCTGCCCAAAGAAATCACTTCACAGGATGCAGAGATGTCACACAGTATTGTCAGGCTCCTCCTGTAGGCTGGGCTCAGATCCTTCACAGGTCCTAAGCCACTAATGGCTGAGAAGTTATTAGCTGAGATGTTTTATGAAATGAACTTGAAGACTGTTTTCAGTTAGGTGTGTGACTCCCCAGAAACTCTGCCACTGCTTTTCATGATGGTTTACTTTTCTGTTGATTTTTTCAACAGCAAGATCAAATGTTGGAGTGACTGCACAGGCTGTGTCTCATTTCAGAGGACCCACTCAGGGCATGCTTGAGACCAAAAATGAGCAGGGTGTCCTGATTCTGCCTATCTCAGTTCTAGCTTTTGGGCAAGCATAACCTCACCTCACTCTTTCTTCTGTTTGAGTGTCTTTCTTGAAACTTTTCATATGATGATTGGAAAAAGGAATTATTTGGGGGCCTCAAAATGTGCACTGTAAACTTCATAGGAGTTAGTGCAGCTGAGATAGGGGTTCCTGTTAATGATGTAATGACCTGTATGGCTGATGAACAGCAGGTAATCCTGGCAGCCCTTCACTGCTGTTTCTGATTTAGAGGCTTTTTCTATTGGTCAGACAAATGCTGGCAGCATCCCCAGCTCTGCTGTTGAACCGACCTCTGGTGTTCTGAAAATTGCTCAGGACTCTTTCCAAACTGTAAAATACACTGGTACTAACAGATACAAAGGAGTGTGCAGTCAGCAAGTGATACACAGCATTTGCTCTTGTTCTCTGAAAATAAACATTCTGCAAGGTAAAGGTCTCCATAACAGAAGACATTTTGGGAAGCCTCCTCCTACAATATGGTCCAGTGCCTGGTCCATTGCTCAGCACCACTGATTTCACTGGAAGCTAAAGATACTCCATTATTTTGAAAGGATCAAACTGCTTTTTCGGGTAACTGGATATGGATTGGAGTGCCCCATTTCACATGTGCATTTGGAAATGTCCTCAGTGACTTGCCTGAGGTCACACAATAAGCCAGTGGCAGAGCAGCACTTGCTTCCCAAGTGGTTAGTCAGCTAAATAACTTTATTTATAATCTGCTAGAGCTAAGAAACTGAATCATGATTTGGGGCTTCAGGACTCAGGGATTTTACAAGGTAAGAAGTAAAGAAAACAATCCCTTTCCCTGAGCAGGCACATTCTGGATGCTGAAAAACATGGAGCAAGTAAACAAAGCAAGGCAGAAATGGTTTAAAGGATAAGGTAGCAACATGACTAACAGAATTTAGCAGAAAAAGCAGAGTATGTGCTTGCAGTTCACTGCTTGCATCATGAAATGCCAGATGGTAGGTTTCAAAGAGATTTTAGAGATGTAGCAATTCAACAGATTTTGATGTGGAGTTTTTCCCATGTGTGGAGGGTGGCCTGGGAGAGAGGAAGGAGGTGCCTGATGAAGAAGCAGACAAGGAGCCATTGAGGCTGCTGTCACTGGCAAAGGGAAGGTGGAGGTTGACAGCTTGATAAACTGGGAGATGTGATAGGTAACAGGGAAGCTAAACAGTGAAGGATTGTGAGCGCTTGAAATGTGACAATAGAGTTTGATGTGGGAAAAGGAGTTACCAGGCATGAGTGTTAAAGGCAAGGGTGATGCAGCTGGAGTGATGAGGATGTTGCTAGTGAGCACCATCTCACATAAAGACTAGAGAAGGATGATTTACAGCACTGTTGGCACAAACCCCTCATCAGTCTGAAGAAGGCACAAAGATAAAACCAGTAACAAACAGTGATAGTCTGGGAGCACAACAGAAGCTGTACCACATCAGGACAAAGATCTGTGCCTCTCAGTAACCTGTCTGCTTGGGTGCTGGCATTGATGCCCTGGGAGGAGTGTAAGAACAGCGTGAGCATAAAATGATGCCACCCCTAAAAATTATCTTCTGAGCTTCCACTGTCCACAGGTCAGGCAGGGGCTGTCCTGAGGTGGAAGTGGTTTCTGTGTGCTTGGGGACTGTCAGGAGATTTCTCTTGCATGAACTTGTCCAGTTTAAAGGTGAACTCCTTGATATCATCTTTCTCCATCTTTGGGAATTCAGACTGGCCCTTTCCTGTAGACATACTATTCCCAGCTATTGCTGTGAGTACCCGGAGAATATAAGCCCTTATTAAGGAGATCATGTTCAGTTGTGGAGCTGCCACTTGTTCCATGCTGCCCATCCTTTTATGTGAATTGTCAGCATCCTTATGCTTTATTAATGACTGTTGTTGCTCGGGAATGGGATGGTTCCATTTCATTCTCGCTCTCCGCATTCCCACAATCCTGCGAGTTCGCAGCGTGCCATCCCCACCATTAACGTGTTCCCTACAAACACAAAGCACTCCAGCGAGAGCGCTGCGGTTTCGCAGACACAGATGGCACTACCAGACACAAATGTCTGTCTTGGCTCCTGCACGTCGAGTTCCGTGCTGGGAGTGAAGTTAGAGAACGCTCCATCTGCTGCGCTGCCGCGGTTACCAGGAGCCCTGTGTGCGCTGGAGGCCGCCCTGCCTTCCACTTGGACCTGCACCATTAACTTTAGAAAAACCCCTCTGGGTAATGAGGTTATTTTTCTGTCTGCAGGTAAGTGACTGCTTACCTCACAGGAGCCTGAATTAAGTGGAAAAGCGGTTTATGTCAAAAAAACTTTCCAAGTACTACCTCATAAGCAGTAAGGCGACGTGAGAAACGAAGGGGATGGCTTGCTGAGGCGGGGGTGTGGCAAACTTCAAATGGTACAAGCTGGCACTGCCCCTGCAATAACAGTCCTGTGCCCACACCGTCCCATCCTCGTTGCTAAAACACATCGTGCAGCTGCAGAGCAAATTGGACTGGGGACTGCTCTGGCTGAAAACTGGCTCCGGAATACACAAAAATTGGTTAGTTTTCAGGCCACCCAAACCACCACATGGCTGCATAAATGCTTATGCCAACAGAAGGGCAGTGCAGAAGTGTGAAAACAACATAGTAGTGGGATCACTCCACCAGGTGACTCCGGGTGAGCAGAGTGAGCAGCTCACTGCTGCCAAGGAAACCTGTTCCTCCCTCCCCTCTCTCACATTCTGGGGTGCAAGTTGCTGAGAAAAGCCTTGCAGACACAGGACTCTGGATGAGAGTGGGAACATGCCGTGTAACCAGGAACCAAGGCAGCAGGAGGAGGCAGTGCTGTTGTAACATCAGCTTGTAGATGCAGAAGCTTGTATAGCACCATTACCATTCTCAGGTAGCTCAAAACAAGCTCAGATTTAGTTTTCTGTTTAAATTCACCCAGGACTGAAGTAATCTGGATACAGCTGAACCAACCAAAAAAAAAAAGTACTAATTTGATTTTTCATTTATCAAAAGAAATAGCCCTGCTGAAATTATTATCCTCTTTATTAGGTTTTGTGTTTGCTGCCTTGCAAGATTACTTGCAATACAGTGGCAGTGAAAACAGCTACAGCACAGGACTCGATGGCTGTAAAAACAGTAACAGGAGCTTCTAAGAACTTGATGTTTGTGCTAGGGAATGAATGAAAGTGAAAGCTTTTGTCACTACAACACGCTTTTTGCCTTCAAAATGCTTATTATTACTTGAAATATCTAAGCACTTTTATAATAGGTCTTTATATTGCTGCTGTCCTTCAGTTGAGGATGGGGCATCTTGTGTGAAACATCTACCTGTTCTCAAAAGGATGCTGCTCTGTTAGCACATCCTCAGCGCTATTTTCCCTCTCCCAGGCTGTTATTCAGCCACCCATTCCTTTCTATTCATTCCTTTACTGAGCAGGGATGGATTTAAACAGATGCTAAAATGCTCTGCTGAGCTGTGGTCTAATTAGAAGCTGAGGGTGTGCCCCTGGACACAGTGATTGCCGTTTGAATCCAGGGGGTTCACAGGTCCCCCAACACCCTGGTTTATGCACGTGAGAGACTGGTGTGCACTTTGTATGTCATTTGTGAACTGCTTTTGATACAAAACTGCTCTGTAAGTACAATTCAGTGCAAAAAAACAGACCAACAAGTGTGAGGTCTCATTAAGACTTTCCAAGCTCACAAAGTAAATAAAATGGGACGTCCTCACATCAGTGCATTAGTCTCAAATCCTTTGTGTAGAGACTGGAGGACTTGCAGCATCACACATGTAACCCAAATAAGCACCAGCATTTAAAAGAGTTTGTGCTGACCCTGGAGCTGAACAGCCGTGCCACTGGATGGACAGTGAGTCCTGCTCTCACAGACCCCACAGTGCTGTTCCGGGGGCACATGGGCAGTTTGGTTCATTTCCCTGTGGTGGTGGATGCCTCCTCTGTTGTTCCACCTGGGCTGGGACAGGGCAAGGGCGGGACGAGGGAAGTGTTGTCACATACTTCGGCCCCAGTGTGGTGTCTCAGTGTGATTTGCAGTCGCTTCACAAACTCCTCGGTGCAAGGTAGAAAACAAACTTCTCTTATCTCGGGTGTTGTTTCTGTGTGTAACTGGTCGGATCGTAACCCCCTCGGGGCAGGAGCTGGGCCTTTCATGTGCGTTTGAAGTGCCCGGTGCCCGCACGGGGTGTGGTGATCTCGGTGTGGGGCTGGGGGGGTTGTTTTCCCCCGGGCGGAGAGGGCTGGGTATCGCTGCCCAGGAGGGCACGGCACGGGGCCGAAGGGCCTTCCACGGGCAGGGCCGGCCCGGCGGCCACGGGTGGGTGCTTGGGGGGGGGTCTCTATTGGGGGGGAGCCGGGGTTCTGCATCCCTGATGGGCGAGCCGGGTCCCTCTGCGAGGAAAAGCCGGGGGACTCATCGCTGAAGGAGATGCTGGGGCTCATCCCCGTGGGGCAGGCGGGGCTCATCCCCGAGGAGATGCTGGGGCTCATCCCCGCGGGAGCAGCCGGGGCTTATCCCAGAGAAGCCGGGTTCATCCCTGAGGGGGAGCCTGGCCCTCCCGGCAGCGGCGGGGCCGGGTCTCTCCCCGGTGAGCCGGGGGTGGGAGCGGCAGCCGGGCCGGTGCCTCCCGGGTGACAATGGTTTCTTTTGTCTTGCGGCGCAATTTGTGGCTTCCAGTTGCAGGGCCCCAGTGTGGGAGCGCTGTCGGTGCGGGCCGAGGCGCCCCGAGGTAGCTTTTGTTCCTGCCGGCTCCTTGCAGCTCCCGCTCCCAGGCCCGGGAGAAGGGGCCCCGCGGTGCCGGGATGCTGCCGGGGCCGCCCTCCTCGCACGGCCGGGAGCGTCTCTCCCGCGCGGGGATGAGGAGCCAGGCCCGCGCCTTTCCCCGCGCTGGCACTTGCAGTTGGCTCATGGGTCTGTGGTATTCGGTTTCAGGCTCAGGGATTTCAACCAGCCGGCGCTGCTCCTGGGAGGAAGGAAGAGTGAGCTATACTTTTCTCATTGGCCCGAACAAAAAACAGAAGCCTCTGCTGGGGTTTGGGAGTGGTTTATGGGCTGAGCTCAGTGGCAGGGGAGCCCTCGCAATGCCAGAGGGAATAGAGCCGTATGGTGCGCGGTGCCTATTGCGGGAGAGAAGGAGCTGAGCTCAGGGTAATGCTGCTGCCTGTGCGTCCGCTCGCGTCTGCCCGAGCCCATGTGCATGATCGCTGCCCGCCCTGCCCGGCCGTGCCTTCGCATCCCGGCGCGGCTCTCGCTGTCTTTGTTTCTCTGTTTGCTTGCGGGTTTGTAGCGATGCGTGGCGAGTGCATTGTGGGTTTGCCTGGGAGTGTGGTCTCTGCGCTGGCTTATGGAGCGGTGTCTGTGTTGTTTCTGTGTTCCCAGCTCGCTGTGTTTGCTTAGTGGTTTAGCTTCGTTTGTATCATCTCCCCCTCTCTCTCTGTGTTTTTGTTTTTTTTTTTTTTTGGATCTCTGTGTTTGTTCTTCCCCGTGAGTTTGCAGGTTACTCCATATTTCTTCGCATCATTGCTCTAACAAATTTCCCCAGATGTTTGGGTTTTTTTGGGGGGGAGGGGCGGGGGGGAAAGTTCTCCATTTCCCCACACCACAAATCCTTCCTTCAAGATAACAATACATTAAATCGAACAATTTCAGCCTTGTGGAGAGCATAAACCAAACTCTTCAGTGGGGAAGGGAAGCTCCCCCACAACAGATTACCAGCAGCTGCATGTTTTAAAACCCTGACTGAGGCTGTGCAGGGAGGTAAAGTGGAGTGGGCAGGGATTGGATGTGGTAGCAGTTGTGAAAATATTAAAGTTGGGGCATCTTTTGCATCGCCTGTGTTTTCAGGGTGTAACTGATCAGGTTGTATCCGTATGCCCGATGTGGGATTGTGTTCCTATACCCACTGTACCTGCTTGGCCCAGAGCTCTGCGACCACAGCACGCAGTGGGATGTAGTTCCTAGATTTCTTTCAACATGGATGCTGTGTTAAGGCTTTTTTTTTTTCCCCTTTCTTTTTTTTTTTTTTTTTTTTTATTTTTTTGTATGGAAAAACCGAAAAATTTGTG